>JAFVLL020003617.1:124889-183716 GCA_021397915.2 Tor tambroides | reverse complement strand
TTTCTTTCTTTCTTTCTTTCTTTCTTTCTTTCTTTCTTTCTATCTGTCTATCCATTTGTTTGCCCTATCTATCTATCTATCTATCTATCTATCTGTCTATCTGTTTGTCTATCCCATTGTCTTCTGCCTGTCTTTTGTATTTTTTCATTTGAAATTTCAACTATTTTTAGCAGTTTTGCACCTGACACGTTCCTCTTGCTTCACGAGGTGCATGTTCTTATTGTCAAGTTCAGAAAGCACTTGAACAGATGGAGGGTCTCAGACAAAAGCTCTACTCGCCGCTCCGAAAAGAACAATAGACAAAACTGTAACTGCTAAAACGGGGCTACACCTGGCGTAATGTTGTTCGCGAGCGGCTTCCCCATTAAAAATGACCTTTCGGTTCATTCATCAGTTTTATACACACACCCACCTGATGTCTGGATCCCCATGTGGTTTGAAAGAGCATGTGCTGGAGCTGATCTCCAACAGTATGTGGTCCCTGTAGGTCATGTTATGATGAACACAGTGATGGCTGTATTCGTAGGTTTCCCTCAGGGTTGCTATTTAGGAGTAAAAACCTGTGGTTCTGTGGTTTGTCTGCAATTTGTAGTATTAATCAGGACTAGTGGTGTTATTAAACAGACGTACGCCAGTGAGAAGTCAGTAAATCATGTCAGTTGATGTGCAAATCTCATGATTTTCTTTGTCATTTGCAAGTAACAGGCAGCAACTGAAATCCGTGCAGTCAGCAAGTGATTCGTAGCTGCAGCCAGTGATTTTTAATATTCCCTTTAGAGGCCAAAATATCTTGGCAGGTTGTGAATCTGTCCAATGCATGCTGGGTAGTATGAAATCTGCCATCAATCTTTATGACACAGCCATCTTTTTGATAATAGCCCGCACATTATAACCGGTAATATGTCACCAATCAGTCTGCATAAACATGCAATTATATCAGTGCATGATGTGCTCCCAGTTTGTTTTTTTTTCCCAGAATTCCTCTGGGATCCATATGTCTAATTGTGCTGTGTGCCCAAGAAGCTAAAGGAGATAAATGATCGCACATGTGCCACGCTAACACACATAAACACTTGTAAATAAAGCACCAAGGAAACACAATTTACACAACATTGCCATTATCCAGTGCACTTTTTCTGTAAGACAATGAACATATATCCGAACAATATATATTCTGCCTTCCAGTTGTGCTCAACACACACAAACATCACCTCAGCAGCCCCCTTCAGTAATAAGTGTATTTGAGACGTTATACTTTGGCATCCTCAGCACATTTGAGAGGCTGAGAGAAACAAAGAGTTCCTATTGGCCGAGAGGAAATTCTCAAGGTCATCGCCTGCGGTCTCAATGACAGGAGGAGGGAGATGAGGAAAATGTGTGCCGGGCCGCCCACCACCGTCTCGTTTGAGACCGTCTCGACATCTTTTATTCATCGTCTAAACCGTCAGAATAAGTTGTTCGTTTAAAAGCTTAAAAGTGGTTGGAGGCCAAACAGTGTTTGTCTGCTTAAAGTTCAGGTTTATTTCTAGAGATGCAATATAAGTTACTTTGATATATTTTGATATATTTTCGACTATATTTTGTTACTTGACAATTATTAAAAAAAAATAATATAATAAATATTAGGGTGTGCTGTGTTCAAACTCAATGTCTTTCAAAGCCTCTCATCAAAACGAGATATTTATATCAGGGTCCAAGCTGCTCTTTCCCATACAATGAAAGTGAATGGGGACTACAATTTTTAAAGGGATAGTTCACTCAAAAAATGAAACATTTTCATCATTTACTCACCCTCAAGTTATTCCAAACATGTATGAGTTTCTTTCTTGTGTTGAACAGAAGAGAGGAAATTTTTAAGAATATGGGTAACCAAACAGTTGATGGTCGCCATGGAAAAAAAATGCTATGGAAGACATCACTACTACATTCTTCAAAATATCTTCTTTTGTGTTCAACAGGTTTGGAACAACTTGAGGGTGAGTAAATGATGACAACTTTTCAGTTGTGAGCAAACTATCCCTTTAAGTAAGTTTTTCTGTAAAATAATTTCCGTCTTCGTTAACAGCTTGATAAAACTTGGAATATAGCGCATAAGTCATTTGGACTAATTTTATAAGATTTTATGATGATTTTTGGGCTTTTTTGGGCTTGACATCCCCAGTCCCCCATTCACTTTCATTGTAAGGAAAAGTGCAGCATGAACATGCTTCAAAACGTCTCCTTTTGTGTTCCACAGAAGAAAGAAAGTCATACTGGTTTTGTACGGCATGACCATGAGTAAATGATGACAGGATTTTCATTATCTGACTGAACTCTTAGAAATATATCATGTTACAAATAAAAAATTGCTTGCGAACAAAATTTCGTGCCAAGTTTTATCAGCTAAATTGTGTTAATTTGCTTTTTATAAATCTACTGAGATTAATGCACTTAAACGAAATTTGATTTTCAATATAAATTGCATGATTATATTCTTTTCCAACATTTTAACGACAATAATATTCACAAATAGACGTAACGTTAACAAAACGTTGTTTGAATGTTGAACTAATGTTCTAGCTAGCTATAGAGCTGTCATCTCCTCAGATTATTACAATACAACGTTATTTTGATGTCACTTTGACGGATGTGACGGTGATACCCACATTGTGCACTCTGAGTTGAAGGGTTTGAGGTTTCCGCCACGTTTTGTTTTAGCATGTTAGCGTGTTTTAGAAAGAGCTGATACCTAAAGGTCAGAGAGGAACCAGAGCTGAATGCTGCTGTCTAGAATTACCGACGCAACTAGTGTGTCTGCCGTTTTTACGAACACAGAGGCAGCGTATTGTTCAGCGGGGAGACTATGTGACACTTCGAGCCCTGCGGTGACTCTAAACAATGACGATCTCACATTTCGCTCAAGTAGGCCATGAAGATGGGAGTCGGGTATATGTGCGATCTCGCATTTGTTTGCGATCGTAACTTTGTTGTTTTAAGAGATTTATTTCCAGGTTTTGAAAGCGAGATCCAAGTGTCGTCGGATTTGTGGTGTTTGGACCCTTGTAACCTGTAGCCTGGTTTCAGAGCTCAGCTTTGGCTCATGTTTGCTGCGTTTCTATACAGAGAGGCACACACCCATAAGCCCTGTGTGAAATGAAAGAGGCACACACCCATGTTCTCAGCCACACTGCCAGACGCACATCCAACCCCCATGCAAGCCATGTGGAGATGCACGGGCCTGATTCGGTTAAGCTTCTTGCATAAATTAAATCCATTTGCACATGCAAATTCAATAATACAGTCGTTCAGTGAAGAGTGACAGTCAAATTCGCTCATTTGAAGTTGTTTAATTAGTTTTACGCATCTAATTTCTGTTTGCATGACTGTCACGAATTTTAATCTAGTGGTAATCCCTCACAAATTATAGAATTATTAGGCATGAACTATACAAAATAAATTATGAGGTATCCTTATAATATATATATATATATATATATATATATGATGCTTTATATGATCTAAATTAACAAGTTTTATTCAATTTAAAAATATTTTTTCTGTAATATGACTGGATCAACATGTCTATATTAATTTAGATTCAATTGTAAGGTATGAACATATTATTGTATTTAATGTTTTTATATATTGAGATTTAGAATATTTTCTGTAATGTTCTGTAATGGAAACTAAAAATGAAAAATCAGTTGTAATATGACTGAATCAGCATGACTATATTAGCTTTGATTAAATTAAGTATAAACTTAATTATAATTGCTATTAATAGTATATTATACATTCAAATATGATGTATTATTAATTATCATATTACTATTAAAAATAATATAATCATTCATTTGTCATTATTTAATAATTAATATGATTATATTTATTATTATATTGAATGTAGCTATTATTATATTTAATATTTTTATTAATGAAGATTGCAGACAATATGTTCTGTCATGAAAACCAAAAATGTGCTTCATCTACTAACATTTAAGTTTTATTTAAAGTTTTAATTCAAAAATAATATTTTCTGGTTACATTAGTTTACATCGAGCAAAGTCCTTTTAAAGGTGAAATTATGCAGAAATAGCTCCATATTACAGGTATATTAATCATAACTGCATTTTCACTTCTAGTAGTTTGAGGTTGTGCTAATGCATACAGTACCAAGACATTTGTGCCGAATGTTCATGTTTTCACTGATGAATTGTCGACTCGTGATTATCTGAGCATAATTACACCTTCTCCCACACAGCTTCTCTCCCTCTGGCCCGCTGATTGTTCTTTTGAAGCGTGGGGGTGTTTCTCCTGCGCGGCTCAGCGGGGATCTGCAGTGCGCCGTGATGCTTGTTAGAGCCGAGATCATGCAGATCTGATCAGGGCTGAAACATGCCACCGTGCTCTCAATCTTCCACCTTCATGCCCTGCCACTGATCGTGAATAAAAGCACAGCTGTACTCAGAGGTACAGGCAACAGCACCTGGAACGACTGACTGGTCTGCTTTTGTTCAGGTGCACTGGAGTAGCTGTCAAATTCAGGCTGGACAAGTCTTCTAAAAGCATTGATTGTGTTCTAAAAAGTGTGGAGGGCAAATGTGTGAAATAAAAAATCTTTTTTGACAAAAGCAGAATAAAGTTCAACAAACATTGCAGAATAAATGTTGACTAAAACTTCTCAACAGCTATAATTTACCATATAAATTATGGTTGGCCCAATTATAATTTACTAAATCTATATAGCTTCAAAGTCAATCTGATATAATGACATCATTATCCACATGGCGCAGCTGATTGGTTTTCACATCAGCAGCCAATGAGCTTGCTGCTCAACATTCAAATACTCAGCTAGTGTTTGCTGTAGCAGTTGCAGCGCGCTTCAGAAACCCTCCACCTCCCCCAGCTCCACCTGTATAGATCTGCTACAGGGTGATTTCATGTAGTTATACTGTATATGAGGGTTATTTCATATATGTTATCCACCTTATTCTTCAGCGCGGAAGACTTCAGGTTGAATAGCCGCTATAGGGAAATAACAAGAACAATTACAACGTGCGGTAAACGGTAAAACTGTTTGTAGTACAAACCAGTGTGTTCATAATTAAGATAATGCATTAAAATAATATTGTAAGACACAACAATTTGCAATATTAAGCAGCAAAATGAGTGGTTTTGTACAGCTAAAGATAGCTGGAAGTGAATGAGACCGGAAGCAAGACCCATAAAATTTACAAATGGCCACACCAATTTTTACAGGAGGAATAAGGTGGATATGTGCAGCAGTAGCATGTCTGTGGATGCACTGGCAGCAGCAAGTCTAAGTTATTAGTACATTCCTTGAGAATCAAACCCTTGGCCTTAGCATTGTTAGCGCTATGCGCTACTATTTAAGCTACAGAAATGCCCTAAAAACAGGAAGTGACTGTTGAATTTGCATCAAAATTCACTTGATTGTCAACAAAATCTACCCCCTTCGGTTATCCTCTATGATTGTTCAGCAATCATACTGAACATTTAGCAGTTAGCGTTGCATCTGAGTTATAAAGTTGATGCTGTATGTCTGTAACCCTCTTTACTTGCTACAATAATTCTGACTCTCCTCAACTACATCAGAAAACCCTGACTGATTCGCTTCTTGAAAACAAATTCAGCTAGAGTTCATTGTTTAGGCTATGCTGTTAGCACCTCCAGCTAATTAAATACATGAAATGGCTCCATTTGTGATTAGTCTTCCGCAGCCGCCGACAAGAGTTCGTCACCTCGTGCTGAACGCTCGCTAGCAGCAGTCTTGTGAATAATTCACAGTAGCGCCGGGCGTTCCTCCAGCCACTTTGCTCTGTCAATATTAATTGCACGTTTTTTGCATTGGCCAATTTGCTGTCAGGTTATCTCGCTGCCAGCACGCTGGTGAAAGGGAAGAGAAGTGAGTGATGAAGACGGAGATGTGATTATTATCGCTGTCAGCTTCTTTGTTCGGGAAACATTATACGGCTCGAGTGGCAGAGTCACAGAGTGCTGTGAAATGTGTGTCTCAGCTTTTGAACGAGATTTCCATGAGTGAGTACAACACATGGACATGCCTGTTCTCTGTGGGTCTCATTCACTAATAATTGCATATGTATTTATATGCACAGGAGAACATTCACAACAACAAAATTCACAACACTTGCGTAATCACATAATTTTTCTCTTATTTAATTTTAAAGGAATAGTTCACCCAAGAAAATGAACAATTTACTCACCCTCAGGCCATTCAAGATGTAGATGAGTTTGTTTTTTCATCTGAACAGATTTGGATAAATTTAGCATTTCATCAGTTGCTCACCAATGCATCCTCTGCAGTGAATGGGTGCCGTCAAAATGAGAGTTTAAACAGCTGATAAAAACACTATAATCCACAAGTAATTCACACAACTCCATCAATTAATGTCTTGTGATGCGGAAAACTGTGTTTGTAATAAACAAATCCATTGAGATGTTTTCAAACTATTGCATCTAGCAATAATATTGCTGTCTCCAGTGAAAAAAGTCATTTCATCTGATTCGGGAGAAAAATATGCACAGATCAAGTACCGTTTACAAGAGAAAACAGTATAAAAGCAAATATGTTGTTGGATTTTGATGTGAAAGGACAACAGTTATGGATGTTTTAACTGGAGGAAGCATTATTATGGCTTATGGACTTGTATTTTGGCCAGAAGCAACAGTTTAAAGTTGAAACACCTTAATGATGGATTCGTTTCTTACAAACAAGCAACTTTTTTACATTACAAGATGTTAATTGATGGACTGGAGTGGTGTGGATTACTTGTGGATTATTATGATGTCTTTATCAGCTGTTTGGACTCTCATTCTGACGGCACCCATTCACTACAAAGGAAACATTGGTGAGCAAGGGATGTAATGTTACATTTCTCCAAATGTGTTCTGACGACGAACCAAACTCATCTCATCTAAATTTTTATTTTTGGGTTAACTATTCTTTTAATAAATTTTAATAAAAAGGCTTTCCACACAACATTTTTACAGCTTTTTGTCACTCAGTATGATGTATGTTCAAGCACAAATTTGTGCGTATGCATGCTTAGTAAATAAGACCCACTGTTTTTTATCTAGTGTCCTGAAACAGGTCATGTCACGTTAGGGTTCAAGGAAGGTTTGAACGCTGGACATCAGGTAATCTCTTTAGGGTCTTGACATTGAGTGAATTATAAGTTCTTTACCATTTACTCATTAAGTGTCTCTTTGTAATTGGATCTAAGGGAGAAGAATGCTTGTCAGAGTCTATTAAGGGTGAAAGTGTGACGTTCAGCACGTTATGAGTATGCCAAGAGTTGTGCTGAGGTTTAGTCTGATTCACCACAAACAAGCAGCTACAACTTAGACCTTCCATTAGCATTTTCCCTTCACGATTAACAAGTTTTCAGTGTGTCTGTTTTGGTACAAAACAATGCTAAAAATGCTAAATGCAAAAATTAAACTGCAACCAAATAGTCAGGAGTTGTTAGCATAGAAAAAGTATTAGGCTAATCAAGATTTTTGATTAGTTGATGATCGTTTCATGTTTTGTTGAAGCCAAAGACAGTATGTCCAAACATTTTGGCACAAATTGGGAGAAGCTAGCAAAATTAGGCAGATGCTTTGACATTGACACGTTGCGTATCCTCATGAAAAAATCATGAAACAACTATGGAGGGTAAAAGAAAAAAACAACCCAGACAAGTGGCCAAATCTGAGGAAGTAAAATGTTGCACCTGAGTAGCATGGAGTGGAACCGCTAATGCTAAGTGCTAACAACCCCAATGTAAGATGTTTCGCAATTTGAAAACAAAACATGCTCTGTTAAAGACACACTTCTGACTTTATGTGTGACAGCTCAGGGATTAGGATTTCTTTAAGACTCAAATACTCTGGTCGTAATCCAGGAGCCTGTAATCCAGATTTTAGCAGTGGCTCGCATGGCAATTTGAGCATGTCTCAATGACCTTGTTAGAAAGCAAGGAATTTAAATTAAAGAAAAGCACTCAAAGGACCCCTTTACCTAGCATTAGCGTTCATTTTCAGTGATCGGATCACGATTGGATAGCACTTGAGCTTTGACTTTGACTTGTCAGGTTGTAAATTTAGCTTCTATTACACTTCCATTATTCCTTTCTGTTTATTTGTGGTTAAGTGCACTTTTGTGGATTTTTGCCTTTTTATTTTGCTCTCACAATTTAAATAGGCTTCACTGAATAAATAAATAGATAAATGCTAATTTATAAATGTAATATTTGTGAAAATAAAAATGTAGTTGGAAAAAAAATAACTGTATATGATGGCCCAAAGACACTCTAATCTATTCTATCAGTTCATGGTGTGTTCTGTTCATTTGTCTTGACCCTGTCAACCAATGCGACAGACCATTAGGCTGATGAGATTTATTTATTGTGACATTTTTTATTGTTTGAGTGGAAGCAATTATGAAGAACTTATTTTGCATAATGACTTGCCGTTTCAGTCACGGCACGTTTTCCTCACTCACTGGAAGAACCTCACGCGCCGAATGACAGCTATTGCGGTCGATAAAACCCAGTGAGGGATTATAAAATTAATGCATCACATTGAGAATGACGGAACATTATCATTTGCTGTTTTTATAGTCTACTAAGTAAGCACATTCTCACTTTCTCTCTCTCTTGCGCTCTCTCTCTCTCTCTCTCTCTCTCTCTAAGCCTGGCGACTTGCACAAAGCCTTGTGATTTATCCATTTTCCTTCAAGGTTTCTCTTCCTGTTATTATCTGGCTTAAACTCTAGTAGCATCTAGTAGCACCAGTGGTGATTACTTTAAAGGTAAAGAGGAAGGCCAGTACAAATTATCTATCTATCTATCTATCTATCTATCTATCTATCTATCTATATTATACAACAGTTCTTTCTGGTCATTGAATCTGATTGGCTGAGAGGAGTGTGATATTCTAGTGATAACAGAACTCCAACTGTTTCACCATTTGTATCACTCCGCTTGCGGTATTTTTCACACAAGTGTCTTGACGGATGCCCAAATCCACAATAATTTTAAAAATAATACTGGTTTTGTGTCATGGAATGTAGTTTTAAGATTTATGTGAGAATGTACTTGTTTAGACTTTAAATATGTGGTTTGTTAATAAAGATAATGTTTATTTGAAAATTTACTTTAACGTTTTTGCAGATGTGAGCTCCAGGGCGTCAGCAGGCGCTCATATCGCAGGCCATATCGCACTGCTACTTGTGTGATATTGCTCATACAGTTTATAGCTAATATTTTAGTGGATGTTAGTGAATAAAAACTAGTGTTTTCAATAGATGACTGGTTTATCGGACTGAAAAATTTCAGGGAGTTTAGCAGCTTAAAATGATCTGATTGCAAACACAGAAACAATATTGGGTAAAAGGTTTAGAATAGAAATTGTGCTTCAGTAATTTTGCGTTAAATGCATTTATTTTAACACGTTAAGGATTTTTGAATTTATCGCATGCGTTAACATGTTGACAGCCCTAATAAACACGTAAAATGCCACACAGCACACATGAACAAATTTTTAGCTTTTTTCTATATAAATAGGTCTATAGTCAGTGGGCGTCAAGTTATAGTCATAGTCAAGTTATACATCCCCTAGTGGTGGGGATGAAGCATTGCACAAAAAAATCGGTAACCAGTCCCTTGTAGAAATGTTCTATTCAGTTTCAGTCATGACTAATTTTTCTTTTCTTTCTTTTTTTTGTTTGTTAGCATGTAAAAGTCAAAAGTCAAAATACCTTTTCATGTGTAAAACTTTTTAATTGAGGGAGAATTAAATGCATCTGTAATCTTTTGGAATAAATTAAATATACTTATTTCAAATAAAAATTTTTTTTGTGTGTTTGTATTATTATATAACTATACAAGTATTGCCATTGATAACTGGCATCTGTGCTATCCAACTCTTAAAAAACGCCAGCCACCACTGGCACGTACCAGAGCTGAATATTTCAGCACCAAAATCTAGGCTAAAAATACTTCTGAAGAAGCACTAAAGTAACCAGACAGGAGTTCTTTGTGGTCTTTCTCTTAAGTTTCACCCTCTCTCTTCGTCTTAACCCCTTAGCCCGTTTTCCTCATCTGCACTCTCTCACGTGTTCTCGCCTCATACTCGATTAGAGATCAGGAGGTCTGTTTTAACAAGGTTTGGCAAACATTGAAATGCATGCGATTACGTGTGCTGTTTGCACACACACACACACACGCACGTGCTCACTTGCACACGTGTGTGTCTAGGCAGCAAGGCAGAGTCTGAGCTGTGGTGTATTTTTAGATTTATGGGAACCTAGAAATGTCCAATTCAAAGAGCTGGGTTGTATGCTTAGCCATCTTTCACCATTAGCGAAGCAAGGCGTACGTTTTAGAGCGTATCCATAATGCATCCTATGTGTCAGCTCTGATCTCAACAAACGTTCGAGAAGATAGGAAGCTGCTCGTCAAGAAACATATCGTTCCTGCCTCAATGTACTGCCTGAAGCAAAGAAGGTTTATTAGATGTTTACAAGTCTGCTAAGCTAATATGAAATGCATCCCAAATGTAAGAATTAAGTATATGAATTTTGGTCTTCAGGATTTGAGCATCAAAATGATGTTTCAGAGCAAGTTATGTTTAGAACAAAGATTACGATTTTTTTCTTTTAAATAACATGCACCTATGATTCGCTCACAATAATCATTCACAATCTAGTAGAAAAGTCAATTAGCACATTAGCGGCCACAAACACAATTGCAAAAACCAATCAAACAGGTTTCCAGAACAACCCCTTGTCTACAATTGGTCAGACAAAACAAATAGTCCGGCTCCAAACTCAAACCATTGGTTGACCCATGCCAAGCTAGGCTGCATTTCCCAAAAACATTGTAAAACCAGTAGACCGTAGAGACCATTGGTGCCAGTGGTTTCTACAATCTACTTAGGCTTACAATGTTTTTGGGAAACACATCTTTTACACCGACTTTACAATCGATTGGATTATGTATAGTTGTCTTTCTACATCAAGATGGGACAGGACAAAGTATCCAAAGGTATTTAGAAAAAAAAAAAAAACATTACCTTTTTAACTTTATTGTACGTTTAGTGGTGTTTTAAATGTTGGTGTTGCTCTTATCGTTAAATTCGAATATCTAAGCAATGCTATCTCTGTAACACTAAGCTGTATTTTTGTTTTATTAGTTTCCCGAAAGGCGCCTGTATATCATGTTCTAAATATAAAGTCAACAGGGTTGTATTTTCCGTTTGAACCCTCTCATATACTATGTGTTATAGGATCACAGCAGCTCATTAGACCAACCTGTTATGGCCTTTATATTTCACACTCCCTTCTGCTTCCTCAGTTCCCCTGGGTCATAAAACTGTAAACACGCATATGAGAGCAGACCATGTGCAAACTAAATCACAGTCAGGCCTGAGCTATTTTCACCGCTGATTATGGTCAAACCCCAGACATACCTCAGTTTGACGATCCTACCCATTTACCAAAGAACGGAAGGTCTGGCATCTTAGAACTACCTAGGAAATCAATTAAAAGGTACTTTCCAGTGTTTTATAAGGCTTACTCTGAAGTCGTCTCTTTTAGCACATAAAGCGAGTGGCTGTCAATCGCCTTTATTGCGGGTTCGTGCAAGGCCTGGTTCAGGGGTCACAAGCTCTTAGCGTAAGACGGCATGGCGCCTGAGACACTCGGGACTCTTTGAGCTACCCCGCGACTCAGCAGGGTAGCGGATAAGCGAGACCAGAGGCAGATGGTTAAGAGAGTGCGAGAAACCCAGCAGGAGGGGGGTAATGAGTGCTAATAGGCACAGGAAGAAGTTGAAAGAAAGGTCACCTGGAAATGTGGCGGAAGACCAGACGACAAGCGGACAGGAATGGAGATTAAAAGAGTCGGCCAGAGGTGACAAAGCCCCAGATTATTTTTATACTCTCGGTAGTATAAGGACTTAATCCCTCATCAGTTTTTATTCCCCAACAGGGTACCTCCATGTATACGGGAACGGATTATGACATCCGGATGTCCTGGGCACGGATGCCATGCATCAGAAGCGAGAGGCACATTGAGATGTTATGTTACTAAAGCTTTGCCGAAATTAACGGCCTTCAAGTGAAGATAGTTTAATTTATCTAGTTTTCGCAACAAGTAAAAAGTGATGTCCGACCCATTTGTTTGGTTTATTAAAATCAGCTAACTGCTACACAGTTCTTGATCAGTTTGTTGCAAATTTATTTCCTTTAAAGTCATTTATGTTGGAGCTACAACAGTCATTTTTGTTGGCCCCATGAAATCCATTTTATTTCATTCCAAATTCCGTTTTATCTGTTTTAGTTTTTCTAGATTCTGTTTTTTTTTTTTCATTTATAATTTATCTAGACTGTTTTAATGGTTAAATAAAATTTATATTAATCAAAAAGCATGTCTAATTAATTGAAATTATGAAACTTACAATATTTAACAGCAATTTATTAAAAGGCTCTATGAGATATGTATCATTTTTTTCTCAAATTCAATTTTATTTTTTTACCAAATTCTGTTTTCCATTAATTTTCTGGATTCCATTTGAATGGTTTCATTAATTTTAATAATCAAAAGCATCTCTAGTTTATTAAAAAATATATATTTTTATTATATTTAATTTCTTTCTTTTTATAAAGAAATATAAATATAATAAATATACATTTTATTAGCAGCAGTAGTAGTACTATCATTACATTAACTAATATATTTCTGTCACAGTTTCTTCAAGTTAAACCGAACTTTGATTTTGTGTGTAGTAAACAAAACCACGTGTCTGCTCCATTCATTCATACAGAGAACACGCAGAACATGCAGGATTCTTATTAAAATAGTATTTTTGCAGCCTAGTATTCACAGACACTAGTTCATCTCACGTTTTGATTTAAGCGTACTGACCTACTTTTGATTTATCCATCCAAAATTTAGCAAATTACAGTAAATTCCGTTTTTATGACTGGATTCCGTGATTCCATCTGCATTTTCCGCATCGCGGAAATCATAGGGCCCTATTAATTGTAAGTTTAACCAATCTACAAGTTATATGGACTATGTTTATGGTGCATTAGTGTCCATTTCTGAAGCTTGAAAGCATGTGACCAAGTTTGTTTCAAAGTAGCATGCTCATTTTGCACATATTTATAAGAACTGTATCGTTTTATGCACAGTTTCTGCAGCTCATCAGGGCCCCCTGCTGGTCTGGATCCCTGGGAAAACACTTGGCAGGGCCGTGCGTTAATCTGTGATCTGCCTTAAATTCAAATCCATGCAGCTGACACAAATGCGGAGGTGTTTGGCACACTTCTTTTACAGATAAAATTGCTCTAGGTTACACGCCCCCCCCATCCCCCCCTTTTTGTCTTCCTAACCTCATTTTTCCTGTCTGTATTTTCTCAGTGTCCTTTGAGGACACTGGTCTGCTGGGAATTACAGAGATATTGCATTGTGTTCATTAAAGGCAACTAAGCGCCATGCCACCCATAACCCCATATTTAAAAAGAAGGTCAGATTCAGAAATTAGTGGTGAATGGTGGCAAGCTTAGCGTTTTCTGTACTGCAGTTGTCATCATGTTTTGATATGTGAGTAAACCAAACAATATGGCCACATATACATTGTCAACCAATTCTGATTTTTTGGCATATCAGATCTTGTCACAGGTACTGTATTGCCGAGTTGCTCTGGGTGGTTTCTGGTCTCTAGATATGACTCTCTCCCTCCTTCTGTGGTATTTTTTTCACTAATTTTGTCGTTTGGCAGGCAAAATCCTTAAGGAAAGTAATAGCAAATAAGAGTCATTTGTATACAAGTCAGTATGTCAGCACTTGAGCTCCACTTCTGCCGCACCTTAAATAAACCTCTCAGTGTGTTTCCATAAATTCTTTTACTGCTTGCTGAGCTTGTTCCTGAACGTTGTGCTATGTACTTGTGTGGTAACGTGGGTGTGGTGTTTATAAGTCTTCCAGAAGGGCTTGGTAGGGAAGCAAGCTTACCAAACACTTTCTCATTCCTCAGAGACACACTAATCAGGTATGGAGGACATGAGCATGTTTTTTGGCCAGCGCAGGGATTTAAACTTCAGCCGAGCTCACCTGTAGATCCTCTCGCACCTGCTGCTGGTAAACCGGTGCCTGAGGCAGCCTTTGCTCTCATCTCAAAGGAGTGCACTCAAATCCTCTCCCAGGAAAAGAAGATGAGAAAATAAAAGAACTATTCACACTGGGGCTTTGAAGATGAACTTGAAGAACATCCCTCAAAAGAACTTCCTCTTACTGTTTGGTTGTTCACTTTTAAAACGAGGCCTCACGGTTTTCTTTCTGAAGTCAGTCCAAGTCAATTTTCAAAAGCCAATCCAGAATGCATGAGGGTGTTCTAGTCCGTTGTGTCAACATTGGTGCTTTTTAATGAATTGGCGCCGATTTTCTTGTTGGAATGTGGTCTACAGAGCGGCCTCGGAAAATACATATTGTAATTCATAACATCAGTCTTTGAAAATCCTGCATAAATATTGTGATTGTTTTGTTGTACCATGTGTCCTATACGTAAATAATAATAAAGTTTTTTATCATAAATTAGCTATGCTAGCTATTTGTGGTTTGACAGAAATCTTTAAGGTGAACTAAATTTCTGCATTTTATGAAGAAAATGTAAGTTGTGTTTACTCATTCAAAAACTGTTGCAATGATGCTAGGGTTCTGTAGGCAGCTGCCAAAGCGTTGCTATGAGATTGCTAGGGTGTTCCAGATGGTTGCCTAAGCGTTGCAAAGCAGTTACTATGATGTTCTTTCTGGTCACCAGAGGAGCCACCCGTCTGGGACACAATTTTGAGTGAGGAAGTTCAAGTTCGTTAACTGTTGATATCTTGCATTGTTTTAGCTCTGAATAATATTATCCAGTTGAATGTCACAGACATAAATAGAACTCTATCGCCCCCTTAAGTTCTGGCAACGCTATCTCACGACCAATTCGTACATATTTTACGAGGTGGCTAATTCGTACGAATTCATACAACCTCACTCATACGATTTAGTACAATTTGTCTAATCCCCAGTGACGGGTAGGTTTAGGGGCGGGGGGGTTAGGTGTAGGTCATTCGTACAAATTCATACGAATTGGCAACTCGTAAAATACGTACGATTTAGCAAAAATCGTATGAATTTGTATGAGTGAGGTCGTACGAATTCATATGAATTAGCCACCTCGTAAAATATGTACGAATTGCTGTGGGATTGGGCTGGTTCTGGAGCTAACGCCACAGAAATAGCATACACGTTTCTCCTGGAATGAGATTGAGCTAGTTTTGAGTACCAGTTGGGCTGGTTTTGTTACACCTAAAACATATTTTCTGACTACCTACATTTTCAATATTTCTATTTTAGCGCTATAATGGAAAGTAGCGTAAATAAATGTCAACATTTACTGCCAGTTTTCCTTTCAAGTCATCTACTTTTCACAGAACAAGTTTGAAAAAATCTTGCTAAGCAAGTCAGCTAAAGCTATGTTATTAGCAACTTGAATAACAACACATCTGGTTTAATAGCATAGACAGAAATGCTTGTAAGTAGTCACTGTACATTTTCCCAGTGCTTTGTTCAAAAGACCTTCATTATTTGTAATGATCTGTTCAAAAGTTGATACCCTGATGTATTTTGCAGCATGTAAGCGAATATCAGAGAGGCATGCAAGGGAGAAGAATGGAAAAAGAGCACTCAGCACTACACCGCATGGAGCATTTCTTTGATTAAATAGTCACAGGCCCTGAAGGGATTGCACCAGTTGGGTTGAAAGCTACCTGCTAACAGTTTAACTTGAGGGGATTTGCTTCATCTGACACCACTCAAGGTTTCTCCACCGTCTCGGCCTGTTTGTCATCCTGCTCGACTATTTGTCTAGCTGTCCATCCCTAACAATTAGGCTGTCTGAAGAAACCCTTGATTTTTTCAGGACAGATGGAGGCGGCTGACAGGTGATTCTCTGTCAAGCTTTGATTCAGGGTCTTGTACCGTTGGCAGCCTGTCGATTTCCATCCAACACATGGACATGGCAGCACAAGGAAGCTTGAACAATGTTTATTCGGAACAGAAAAGAGATAATTCCTCCGGATTTATTTTTAGCTTATTCAAAATATTGCCTTGGCAAGCGTCCTGCATTCATAAAGATATGCATCATCTCTTGATCTGCCTAGAATTAGGGGAGATTCAGTTTGCACATGCACACACAAGATCCGTCTCTGTTAGTCTCTCTCTTGCTGCATTCAGAATGGCTAGCATACTGCTTACTAAGCAGTATGCACTGTATACATTATTGAAAATTGTGTGTGGAAAAAGTAAGCGTTAAGATGTGATAAACCTTTCAAACAGCAGTACACTACATTTCTTGTCACATTACCTTATTATGCATGTTTAATTTAACAAGTTGTCATAAATTTAGCATGTTTAATTTAATTTTGTGTAAGAATGTCTTAAGGACCTAAACAAACTCTACTGAGTATGCGTTACTAGTTACAATGCGAGTTTACCAACGTTGTATTTCAAAATGTGTCATTCCAAACGTTAGCACTAGGAACAATCTTTGAAGAAGCTTTTGCAAGTTAATTCAAGTTCGTTAACTGTTGTTTATAGCTCTGAATAATAATTTCCAGTGTAATGGCACAGACATCTAAAATAAAAATTAAAAAAACTATCGCCCACCTTAAGTACTGGAGCTAACGACACGGAAATAACATAAATTATGTACAAGACTGCATTTGTTACATTCACGTATGCATACTTGTGTAGAATTTGTTCGCAATAATCAAACATGCAAAAACTCACAGTAGACATTGTGCTAAAAATATACAGTTGATATGCAGGAAAGCCAGATTACGCCAAAGAATAAAACAATTTAAAATTGACTTTTTATTAAAAAAAAATTCTCAATTATATTCACAATTCTGGGATTTTATTTCAGACTTCTGACAATTTTCTCACAATTCTGAGTGTCCATCTCACAATTAATAACCACAGAATTTTGAGATATAAACTCAGAATTGTGAGATAGAATTCTGACTTTTTTTGCATGGATTCTAACTTTGTATCTTGGAATTCAGTTTTTTTTTCCCCCTCAGATTACCAAGTTTACATCTCACAATTCTGTTTTTTGTTTCCGCCAAAAAATATAAAAGGAAATTGCAACATTTTATCTCACAACTCAGATGGTTTTTTTGTTTGTTTTTTCCTCACAGTTGCGAGTTCGTATCTTACAATTCGAATTTTTCTTCTCAGAATTGTGAGTTTCTATTTCGAATTGTAAGATAAAAATTTGCAATTACCTTCTTTTCTCGCAATTGTCATTTTTTATTTCTCTCATAATTTGGACTTTTTCTTCTTTTCTTGCAAATTTAGATTTCAAACTGTAAGATAGAAAGTTGCAGTTTTTTCCCTAATCCTGAGGAAGAAACAAGGTTCTGCACTGCATTGTGAGATACTTTTTCTCACTATCTGTCGCTTTTCATATGTGTTTAGTTAATGAGATCCCAGCTGTAATATAATTATGCATATACATATTTGGATGTGTGGGCACATTGTCGCACAGATTCTTCCTTTGTGTGCCAGAGCGGGAAGAAAAGCTTCATCTGTCTTGTGTCTCGCGGTCCCTCGTCAGTACGCATTGATATGCAGGCCACACGCCCGTGCTGCTCACGGACTGCAATGAAGGGCCCGGGATGCGATGCGTAATGACACTGAAGGCTCTTTAACACCACAATATGCAGAGCGACACGCGGAATATGATCTTGGGATCTCGCCGCTTGTTGACGTACGAGGCTACACATTTCAAAACAGGCTCATTACATGTGTGCATGTGATTTAATGCAGCTGAGCATTCTTTGAGCGCTCCTGTATGTCTTTTTACCATACTTCTATTTCTATAAATAAAATATTGCACACAAAAACTTCCCAAAAATGCACTCTAGGCTAAACCGTATTAGCACAAAAACCATTTCTAAGTACTAAACCGCAGATACACAGGAGATCTGATTGAACGACTCCTAGGTTGACCATAAAATGGTGAAAGTGAGTATTTTAGCCCCTCAGCTACAGTCTTACAACAGTGAATGCATAAAATTGTGCTTCTCTATGATTTTTTACTCTCGCTGCAGTCAGGTGGCATAAAAAATGCATAGCAGCGATAGCATCTCTCGCTCTAGTTCCCTAAGCCGTGACCCAAGACAGGCTTAACCAGGAAAGTTGTTTGCTAAATGTCAGCCGGGTCTAAGAAGCTCTTTCTCTCTTGAGGACCTCACTGACCCAGTGCTCTGTGTTCAGTGACACTCAGAGGAAGCTATTTTGTAACTTTAGCCTCTTCAGCTACAAGCTAATGCTACTCATCGTTCAGCTACCCTTTAGTAAACACAGTAGTTAGCTACACTACAAGCTACTAATACAAAAGAGCTAACAACACTGAAGAGACAGCGATAGCGAGAGAGAGATAGCGATAGCATAGCTCATCTGGCACAAAAACAGTAAGAATTTCAATTAGGGTGACAGCATAAAGCAATAAAACTATTAAACACCACAATTTCTATAACTTGAACATCAAAACGTATTGATAAACAGCAGATTGTCAGTTAATATTACGTAGTTTTGTTTTTGTTATATTTCGTATGAGTCACTCACACATTACAGACCTTTTCAGAACACTGTGTGAGATCCATCTGTCTTTATTTATGCTTTTCGTGGAAGTATGACATCATGTTTCACCTTTTCTGGCATCAGTCTAAGTTTAAAATTATATGGAGCTTGATATATGATGTTATTGGAGTAATTGGCATCTTTGGTGCCATAACTAGGTTAAAAACTCTACTTAAATTGTATTATCTTTCCATTCCATCTGCAGGCGAGCATCTCCGCATCTGCCCACAAGGTTACACCTGCTGCACCAGTGCCATGGAGGAAACACTATCGAACCTGAGCCGCCGGGAATTTGAAGGCCTGGTTAGGGAAGCGGGACGTTCCATTCAAGCCTCGCTAAATGCCCAGTACAGGACCTTCGACAGTGAGTCCACAACACAAATGCCTTTAGTCTTGCAGTTGGTTGTGTTTTAGTGTACTGTATTATGTCTCAGTTGCTAACACAACTGCTCAGTTTTTCCGCTGTTATGTTAGCAAGATGATTTTTGAATATCTCAAACGTTTAAGCTGTCATTTTTCCACCCAAAGTGTGAAGGTGAAAAAGAACAGAGTAGCAACTGCAGAAACTCGCAGAGGAAATGAGATTTAGAGGTTTTACAGTGTACTTGCACTGTCACGGACAGCTGTCTTATCCAGAGCAGTAGTTTATGAAACTTCATCTGCTTTTAGTTAACATTTTTCCTTTACCCTTCTGTGGATTTAACGGCATCAGGGTTAATGAATGTGAAGGGTTAAAGAGTTGCAGCACTTTGAAGCCCAAACTCTCTCCTGGTTTGTGTCATTGTGAGCTTAGATAAAAGGAAAACTCTAAAGCTCATATGCTTTCACACCGAGTGGTCCTCACAGGGCAATTACAGTGGGTTTTTATGGCCTTTTACTGCAGTGCATGATAAAGTGTAGTGACGCACAATAATGATAAGAGATTTTGATGCAGTTGTTCAATTTACTAACCCTAATCAGACATTTTCTGGAAGCCACTGAAGAAGAATTCAGTCAGTTACACGTGTGTGTGTGTGTGTTTATTTATATTAAATATTTGTATTAAATTTGTCCATTTTTTATATGAACAAATATCTGGTATATTAATTATTGGTAATTACTAAGTTACCTGAACATACAGTATATGTTACTGAAATTAAGGATATTTGTTGCATCTTCCCCTAACAGGCAAAACATGAAGTATCACTAATTATTTGTATTTTATATTATCTGTATAGAAATATGAAAAATATAAAATCATATTATTAAAACTGCAATGTATACTAATTTTCCACAGAGAGAAATGCTGTTTGTAAGTTCCATTAAAGGCAATGTAAAAATTCTGTAGTCAGGGTTAGAGTTGGGGGTAATCAGATTACTTTTTTCAAGTAGCTAGTAAAGTAACACGTTACTTTTTAATTTACTAAAAAATATCTGTTACTTTTTCAAATAAGTAACGCCAGTTACTTTATTGACAGACATCTCTCCTGTTACCATGTTGAGAGAAATTGTAAGTAGAGAGGTGTTGTGTGCGATGTGTAAAAATACTTATTGTAGTTGTAGATCAAATGTGAACATGCATTAATTTATCTCACTCGCACAAAAACAGATTCAGTATTCCCCAAAATGAATAAAAACGGTGAAATCCAAACTCAGAATATGATGCAAACCAGCAATAATTAAATATGTTAAATAACGCAAATATCCTTTATGTATTTATAAACCAATATCTTTGCTGCTGACCTTCGTTTATTCAATTCAACCATACTAATAATCAAAAATTACTTTGAAGCCCTGCCCAGATTTAAAAAGTAACACAAGTAACTCAAAAGTAACGTAACATTACTTTCCATAAAAAGTAACTAAGTAACATAATTAGTTACTTTTTAGGGCGTAACGCAATATTGTAATGCATTACTTTTAAAAGTAACTTTCCCCAACACAGGGTACTTCAATGTTGTTCTGAAATCTGCAACTACACTGTCAAACAGTAGTCAGTGGATGCAATTGTATGTGATTTCTTTATTATTTTCACTCTGTGATAAGTGACTTCCTTTTTTATCCATCCAGCATATTTCCTGGAACTCCTAAATGGCTCTGAGCGGTGGTTGGAGGAGGCCTTTGTGGCCTCTTTGGGGGATCTGTACCGACCCAATGCGGGAGTGTTTCGTGACCTTTATGCCGACCTGCGTCGATATTACAGCGGTGCCTCCCTGAACCTTGAGGAGGTCTTGGACGAGTTCTGGATGAGGCTCCTGGAGCGTCTTTTGAAGGCGTCTGACCCCGAGACCGCGTCCCTGCTCTCTGACGACTTCCTGGAGTGTGCCTCCAAGCAAACTGAAACCCTGCGTCCTTTTGGAGACGCTCCACGGGAACTGAAGACCAAGCTGGTGCGGGCATTCATCGCTGCTCGGGCATTCGTCCAGGGCCTTAATATGGCTGGAGAGATTGTACGGAAGGTGTCTCAGGTACAGTGGATTATTTTTCTTTTTTACGATGGGTGTGATGTAGTGGTTGAGGCTCAGGGCTGCTAACAGAAGGTAGCCGGTTTGTTCACCACAAGAAACATGCTGCGTGCCAAGACACCTACCCTTGAGCAAGGCAATTAATCCCAGGGTGCTCAAGGGTGACTGGTAGCATTCGTGCATGAAAGTTAAAAACAAGCGTTGTACTAAATAAGTTATAAATAAAACCCCTAGAGTGTACACTTGTTAAGACCACCTTTGGCAATATTTTCAGTCCATACCAGCATTGGCGTCTTCTTGGCAAAATTGCTGAAGTTCTTTCAAAATAGGATTGAGGCCTTGATGCTCAATGGTGCTCAACTGAGCTGAGGTCTCATTTTCTTGATTTTAAGACTCACCTGTCTTGTTATCTTCAATGCTAATCCACAATGTTCTTGCAGATCATAGCATATTTTGCTCCAGAAATTCTACTATCATTGATATTTCCAATTGAGTATTCCAGTGTGAGCTCCTGGGTTAAGTTTTGCACCAAACATAGCGCTTCACATCAAAGTCTTAAAGTTCAGTTCAGGTTTCATCAGACCAGGGATTCTCCTCCAAGTCATTGAGGCTCTGACATGCCCTTTAGGCAAATACCAACCAAGTGATAAAGACTTCCTTCTTCCACCTTCTTTACGAGCCAGATTTATGAAATGTTCTTGCTTTTGAAGTGCTATTGTTGCCCCACAGTTTCTCCCATCTATGTTATGTGGAACTGTAACTCTTTAGCATTGCCAACATCTTCTTGTCCAGACAACCAGTTCTGGCAAAACTTCAATTCTTTGCAGATGCACAGTTGGTCCATATTTTCTCACCTTTATAATGACAACCTTCAAAGTGCTTCAAGGTGTATTTTATATGAATTATATCCTTGCCCTAACTGGTATTTTTCAAGAATCTTGCGTTAGATCTCCTTATAATGATCTTTGGGTTCCGCTGTAGGGTGTTGCCTTGGAAATGAAGTGTGTATTCTCCTAGACACAGGTGTATTTGACATTAGAGTCATACGGCGATGGGAAAAACTCTTCAATGAATCAATGAATGAATTGTTCCATGGTGTAACACTGTGCAATTGAGAGAGTCCAAGGACACCAAAGACTTTTTATATGTGGCTTAAACAAAAACCATGCATATCCTTTAATGCCATACTCTCTGTAGGTGGTCTGGTTGCACTAAAAGGGAGCAGTACCTGCCCTAGTTGCCTAGAAAGTCAATCAACAGAAACTCCCAAATTCATCAATACTGGATCCATGACATCAAGACAAATGACTACACAGCAGCATTCCCAAAGATGTTTGCTCCAAACCCACACAAGGAAAATTAGTCCAAGTCCTTAGTGGTTACCCTACCCTTCCTTAGAACTCCCTGCTGCTTTGACAAATGAAAGTAGGGCGCAATGGTACCTCTCTGTTCTTTAAGGGATTTCTTACAGAATTGGATTCAGTCTCCTGGTGCCAAACTCTCGGGAGATTCCTGCTAAGCAGACCTAAATTCTTGCTGATTTTGGGAATATATCAGTTTGGAATATTGCCTTGTTTATTGTCTTGTTTATGTGGTCTTATGTTGACATATGTAAAAGCTGAATCCACTGTATGGCACATTCCAAGGGATTAGCATTAAAAATAAATGCATTTAGTAGATGTTTGCATTAGTAGCATAAGCACCAGGTTCACGCACGGTCGCAGTAAAACGATTAAACTGAAGTTGCCTTCGGCTAATATACAGCATGATTACTCTACCTTCCAAACTTGCCTTTCCCAAAAGACTTTAAAGTTACTTCAGAGTTTTTTCTTATATAATAGATGACATGAATCTACATGCAGATAACATGCTTAGCTGGAGACAATAAAGAAAATCAAACTAGCTTCATCAACATTCATGGAAAATGATAACAAACTTGTTCAGTTGACGTTAAAAGGACTTGCAGTGCTTTTATAATAATAATAATAATTCATTACATTTATATAGCGCTTTTCAAGGCACTCAAAGCGCTTTACATACAAGGGGGGGATCTCCTCCACCACCACCAGCAACAGTATTTATTACAGCAACAGTTCTCCCGAAGCAATGCTGTGTTAATTGCCTTGCTCACAATAATGTTAGCTCATGGATAAATGCCTAATGGTCACTTTTCCCACAGGTTCCTTTGAGCCCGGAGTGTAATCGTGCCATTATGAAACTGGTGTACTGCCCTCATTGCCGAGGTCTGGGATCAGTCAAACCTTGCATCAATTACTGCAAGAATGTCATGAAGGGCTGCCTGGCTAATCAGGCTGACTTGGACACTGAGTGGCAGAGCCTTATAGGTAAAGCAGAGATATTACCACACTCTTATCACCAACTCTTACTCTTTGGTTGGTTGCTTGACTTCTGGTTTTGTTGCATCCCACTGGGTAGTGCTGTCACTTTGCTAAATATTTCGGTTTCAGACATGAAACTTCCTTGACACTGATCATTTATTCACACACTCTATTTTCCTCAATCAGAAACCATGCTACAGGTGGCCTCCAGTTTTGGTGCCGAGCCCAGTATGGACACGGTGATCTATTCAATTCCTGTGAGAATCTCAGAGGCTGTTCTCACCATGCAGGAGAACATGGAGATCTATACCAGCAAGGTTAGGACATTGAAATTAAGCATCTATTTTAAACTTGCACAAGTGGGTTGGATTCAGATGTGAGGTGTCAGTTTAAACAGTTTAAAGATTTATTGATCACATAAGGACCTTTTATACAACTATACACAACTAAGTTTGTGTTGCGTTTCAGGTTTTCAAGGCCTGTGGGGACCGTGGTGAGGAAGGAACACCAAGTTCAATATCTGAGGAGCCGAAAAAGAAAGCAAGTGCAGTTACTGCCCTGGAATACAAACCCATCCCAAAATCTGCAGCCAGACTGGAGGTGCAGGTGTGTGCATGTGTGGCAGTGTCCGCTTTGGGCCAACTTTTATGAGTTTTATACAATGTTATTGAAGTGTGTGTGCAATTCCCAGGTCACAGACGTGTCCAGTAAACTGAAGGAAATGCAGTTTTACTGGATCCAACTCCCCTCGGCTCTGTGCAGTGGTAAAACGGCATCTTCAACCAACGGAGACAAATGTTGGAATGGCATCTCCAAAGCAAGGTATTGCATCTTCAGGGCAAATCTATTCTAAGATGAAAGGTGTCCATTTAGCTGGTTAGCATGTGTAATTTGTGGTAAATGTTTATGTAATAAATTTACGCACTTTTCAAAGCTAAATAGAAGTGCAAGGATTTTGATGGATGACTTTTGGGATGAACACACATTATGAATTTATAGATCGTTACTCATGGCCAGTGCTGGCAGACTTCTGAAAACTGCATCCCTCCCTCTTTTTGCGGCCAAAGTCATTAAATTGATTGTTTAGGTATCACTGCCACAGAGCTGAACTCCCATTGCCCAAAGTCATCAGAAGTGATTAATCACTGGATGAGGTTTATCTTCATTTGTGTGAGAAGATTTAAGTAAGTACGGCCAAGAAACCTTTATTTTTAGTCATCATTAATACCTATTAGCTCTGTATAATCAAATTAGCAGTCTCATGGGGGTAATTAATGCATTCTGGTATGTGATAGTGGTGTTTGCTAATGCAAGCATCCTTAATACTACTGCTCATAATTATGGTCCATATACAACGAAAAAAAACCCTACAGACATTTAAGGAGGGACTTGAGCCACATCTAAAGACTACTTGTTGACACACAGCTAAAACACCCTAGCAACCACATAGCAAACCACTCAGAATACCATCGCAATATACTAACTACTAAAACCATTGCATTGCAACTGCCTAGACCTAGACCCAGACCCTAGCAACCACATAGCAATGCATTAAAAACCAATCAAACTCTTTTGCAACATGCTAAAAACAAATCAGAGCACCTTAGAAATGTGCTAAAAACCACAGTATTGTAGCAGCAAGTTTTGCACAGCATGACACACTATAATCAAGTTTGTATTACTGATGTAAAAGCCTTTTATTTCAGCATAAGGTCGTTAATTGTGAAAAAATTTAATACAAGAGCTATTAACAAAATGTGCGTGATTTAAATGGTTCTGGAAAATTGATTTTTCTGCAGTTACCTCCCAGAAGTCATGGGTGACGGGCTGGCCAATCAGATTAATAACCCAGAGGTGGAGATTGACATCACCAAGCCTGACAGGACAATACGTCAACAGATCATGCTGCTGAAGATCATGTCAAACCGCCTGAAAAATGCCCTCGATGGCAACGATGTAGATTTCCAAGATACAAGTAAGATGCTAAAGAGCTAACTAAAGACATGATCATACAATTGGCTTCATGACACGAGAACAAATTTGTGTATATCATTCAGCATCAACTGAATTTAGTCAATTCACTAGTTAAGTTTGTTTTACTACTCTTACATGAATGAAGCTCAATGATGCGAAATTTAGCACCATTCTAGGGCTGTATGGTTTTGCCTGTGTTATGCTGCAATTTCATGTAAATTAGATACTGCATAGCAACCACTACTTCTGTGACCTTTTTTGCATCAAAGTAATCATCATGTTTTTTCCATAATGTGTCTCTAGGTGATGATTTCAGTGGCTCAGGAAGCGGCATGTGTGCGGACCACCTCTGCCTCCGAGGTAGACCTCCGGTTTTTGGTCCGAAAACGGACAGGCCCAAACTCTACGCCTATGGCCCTGAAAACAAAAGAGTCAAAGGATCCGGGAACCAGATTCAGCCTTCCGTCATCTTACTGGTTCTGTTACTCGCAACTCTACTGCTGAGACGATAATGGAGACGCTAAATCGAACTTTGGGATCTGGGTCAGGAAATTTGGGATAGGACAAGGAATGTTTCAAAAGAAAAAGAATAGAGAAAAATGAGGAAAGGTGAGCTTAAATATTGCCAAAAGAAAAAAAAGAAACCTTTTGAGTGAATGGACATTTTAATTCCTCTGGAATACGACTTGAGAATAGGTGGAAAAGGAATTTTGTTTCTGTGTATTTTTATGTTTTGTAATATATGTCAGATTTAAAATGCTGACTTGTTACATCAATTGACATCTTGCTTTTTTACCTTTGAATGTAAAAAGATGAACTGGATGGGAAGAATTATGGTATAGATTTACAATACAAGGTTCTCAGCCACCTAAGCCACTTACCCACAGTTATTTGCTCTTAAAGTCACACAGTCACCAAGTCACCTCGTGTTTCATTTCACCATGCTTGAGTTACGCAAGTTTGTCTTTGCACAACTGTTCTTTTTGTCTTAAATATTTCACAGACAGACATAATTACAAAAGACTACATCAGTCTGATCCCATTTAGATTACAAAACGTATGAACTATGGCATGGACATGAATTGAAATAGGAATTTGCTGAATATCTGAAGAATTATGTAATGGTGTTTTTTTTTTACTGTGATTCATTGGTTTAGTCTGCAATTACTTTGTATGATAGCAAGCTGCAATAATGGATGAATTTCACAAAAAAAGGGTTAGGAAATGCTCGTTTTTTCACACCAACATCAAAAGAAAAAAGCAATTATTTTGCACAAAAGAAAATATAGTTTTTTGTTGTTGTTGTTTTTTTGCATTATTCATAATTATTTTCTGAATTTTATTTTCATACTAATTTTGAAACTTTTCTTAACATTTTCCATTAAAAACCTTCTAACCATTCCTAAAATAAGCAATTACAATTATTACAAGTATTACAATTTTTATTAGATTTAGGGTTACATTTCATAGATTTAATTTAGATTTTAGGGAGAATTTAATTATTTATTTTCAGTTGTTTAATAATTGTCATAATTTAGCACATTTTCCACCAAAAAATACATGATTACATCATTGTATTTTATAATAATAATAAAAATTATGATTATTATTTTATTTATACATTTTTTTATATTGTGTCCAAATAGGGTGCTTTTCATTAAAATGATAATTTTTTAATTTACATTAATGAACATTTCATGAAAACTTTACACATTAGAATACTTAAGCCCCCCAAAATAAGCTTTATTTTTAATGCAGAATATTTTTTCTCTGATGTTGGTGTGAAAAATGACCCATACATGAGATTCTCGTCTTGAAATGTAAGCGTAAAATAATAAACGTCCAAAGGACACGAATGCACAAAATATTTGCTTCACTCGCTCCGATGCAAACCCTTAACTTGCATTTGGAAACTCATGGCTGCGTTATTGCTCAGAGCAGTGCAAATTCATATTAGTAATGTCACTTCTGGAGTACTTTCAGCACCGATGGCAAGTTAAATAGAAGCATGTGTCAGCCTTGAATGATATGATTTGCCTTGAATGGAATTTCATTATAGCCAAAGCCAGTGGGAAGCAGTCATTTACAGAATGTACTTTTAAAATAAAAACTGTCACTTTTAATAAAAGCTCGTTAGGCATAACGACAATTTTACGATTTTGATTTCAGAGCAATGTAATTGATTAAACTTGTGGCAGTGATGTTTTAAAACACTTCCAAGGAGCTGATTCAGATTTACGAGCGTAATGTTACGGTATTTCTGAACTTTTGATCAGACAAACAACAACAAAAAACATTCCTACAAAATGTCTTGCACAATATCAAAATCTAGTCCCTAAATGTTGCATTTAAAGGTGTCAAATGATCTTCATGTTTCTGATATTGGTTCGTATATCTAGAGCTGAATCCATAAGGACCTGGTTTTGTCAGATGCAAAATGTAAAAAGTTGTGGAATGTAAACGCAGTTGAGAATGTACATGATGTAGTGTACGATCTCTGTCACAGGAAGGTTCGTTTTTTGTACTCGGTTGTCCGGTATAAATGAAAAGCACATTGTATACTCTTAGTCGATCGCATGACTCAATGAATGGACATTGAGAAGGGCTCAAACACAAGCATAATGTGTTTCATATGACAGTGACAGACTGAGCACACACTCATTCGAGAGAGGCAGAGATGTGTGTTATGGAACATTTGATTTTGTTATATTTCAGCACTAGCATTTTATTTGAGGTATGAATTTGTAAATTTGGTCTGTTTTACGTAATAAACATGCACAGTTGTTCAAACAAAATGGATGTTGTCTGTGTTTTTAAATAAGTTCTATTCATTTCTACCAGACCTTGAACTTGCTCATGTCTTTTAGTCTCAAAAATGTTAATGTGAAGCCGCAAACTTTTACACAGCTAAAGTTTAACTGGCCTTTGTAACACGTTCTAAATAAAGCTGTAATTTTCATTCAGGTCATATTCTTGTATTTCTGGGGTCACGATGGGTTGAAAGGTCTTCCCTTTGACGTCTTTGGTGGACAGAGGTGAACATGGCCAAATAAATGTGCATTTATCTCTGCTGCTTTCTCCACTGACCACTGTGAAAACACAACAAAACATTATGCATTAGTTCATCATTTTAATAAACTGACATTCTGTTCAATTAATCAACTGATATTTAACCATATTGAGATTACACTTCCAATAGATGCCGAATAAATTGACAACTGATAAAGTAATTTTTGTCGAGAGATTTTAAAAAATTATTTAAAAAATTCAAGCAAAAATAATTAAATATCAGTAAGTATCAGTGTATATAAACACTGTTCAAAAGTTTAGGGTATAATTTTTTTAATAATTTATAATTTATAAAATACATCTATAATTACAAATTTGTTTGCACCTAATATTACAAAAGATTTCTTTCATTTTAAATAAATGCTGATTTTGAGCTTGCTATTCATCAAAAAATCTTGAAAAAAAAATCAGATTTTTTTTTTCTATTTCTAAAAAAAATTCTAAAAAAAACATTACGCAGCACAACTGTTTTCAACATTGATAATAACTATAAATCAGCATGTTAGAATGATTTCCGAAGGATCATGTGACACTTAAGACTGGAGTAATGATGCTGAAAATTCAGCTTTGCCATTACATGAAAAAATTAAAATGTAAAACATTGTGGAATACTTTAAAAACAATGTTCCTCAACATCAAATTGCAAAGGCTTTGCAAATCTCATCATCTACAGTGCATAACATCATCAAAAGATTCAGAGAAACTGGAGAAATCTCTGTGCGTAAGGGACAAGGCTGAAGACCTTTGTTGGATGCCCGTGGTCTTCGGGCCCTCAGATGACACTGCATCACTCATCGGCATGATTCTGTCATTGACATTACTAAATGGGCCCAGGAATACTTCCAGAAACCACTGTCGGTAAACACGATCTGTCATGCCATCTGCAGATGTCAACTAAAGCTCTATCATTCAAAAAGGAAGCCATATGTGAATATCGTCCAGAAGCGCCATTGTGTCCTGTGGGCCAAGGCTCATTTAAAATGGACGGTTTATAATGGAAAAGTGTTCTATGGTCAGACGAGTCCAAATTTGATATTCTTGATGAAAATCACGGACGCTGTGTCCTCCGGGCTAAAGAGGAGGGAGACCTTCCAGCGTGTTATCAGCTTTCAGTTCAAAAGCCAGCATTTCTGATGGTATGGGGTGCATAAGTGCATACGTTATGGGCAGCTTGCATGTTTTGGAAGGCACTATGAATGCTGAAAGGTATATAAAGGATTTAGAGCAACATATGCTCCCCTCCAGAGGACGTCTATTTCAGGGAAGGCCTTGTGTATTTCAGCAGAACAATGCAAAACCACATACTGCAGCTATTACAACAGCATGGCTTCGTAGTAGAAGAGTCCGGGTGCTGAATTGGCCTGCCTGCAGTCCAGATCTTTCCCCTATAGAGAACATTTGGCGCATCATTAAACGAAAAATACATCAAAGACGACCACAAACTCATCAGCAGCTGGAAACCTATATCAGGCAAGAATGGGACCAAATTCCAACAACGAAACTCCAGAAACTCATAACCTCGATGCCCAGACGCCTTCAAACTGTTTGGAAAAGAAGAGGAGGTGCTACTCCATTGTAAACTTGCCCCTGCCCCAACTATTTTGAGACCTGTAGAAGGCATCAAATCTGAAATGAGCTCATTTTGTGCATAAAATTGTAAAATTTCTCAGTTTAAACATTTATGTTATCTATGTTCTATTGTGAATAAAATATTGGCTCATGTGATTTGAAAATCTTTTTGTTTTCATTTTATTCAAATTTAAAAAATGTCCCAACATTTCCGGAATTCGTGTGGTATATGAGTGTGTACTGTGTATATTTATTATGTATATATAAATACAAACACAGTACACATACATTTATTATTTAAACAAAAACTTTTATTTTGGATGCGGTTAATCGTGATTAATCGTTTGACAGCACTAATATATATATACTTTGGTGGCCATAAAGAATTGTTTGGACCTACATTTTATGTAGAAACATTAGCTAGACAAATCCTCCAGAGAAAAGCACACTGTGAACACCCTAAATACACAGCAATCAGGTTCTGCCAGGTTTCTCGATGCCCTGCTGAACCTTTTGCGTGATTCTCCAGTGCTCAGATCTGGCCTCATTTGTTCTAGAAGTGTGGCCTTTATCTCACAAACACTTCTTAAATAACACTGTTGTTACTGGAGACTAGATCTTGACTCAGTATATTCTCACAGGAACAGACCGCTGCAGGAGGGGGTCATTTCTCATTTCATACTTTAAATCCCATAAGATCTTGTGTCTGTTTTAAAAACAAATCCTCTGCTCACACACTACACAACTGATTTTCAGAGTCTGCTTCATATAGTGCATACAAAGCTTCTATGTGATTTAAAGATAATAAAATGCAGCAAAAGTAATTTACTTGTTTTAAAATTATTAATTCAGACACATTTCATGGCAGAAAGTTTAATGGCTGGATTTTTTTTGTTCTTTTTTAATTAAGCAAAATTTCTAAAATTTATTAAAATTGATAAATGAAGAGATACTTTAACAACCAAAAGTTCGAAATAATATTTTTTTAATGTTTTTGAAAGAAGTCACCGAGGTTGCATTCATTTAAACAAGAATACAGCAAACCAGTAATATTGTAAAATAAGATTTTAATATTATAACATTTTAAAACAGCTGTTTTGTATTTTAATATATTTTAAAATGTAATTTATTCCTTTGATGCAAAGTTGAATTTTCAGCATTACTCCAGTCTTCAGTGTCACACGATCCTTCAAAAATCATTCTAAAAATGATAATTATTCTAAAATTTTGACATGTAGTATCACTTTTTATTTTTCCTCTTCCTACTACTTGTTTAACTTCTGTTTCAGTTTTTATAACTATTTCTTACTATGTGTAAGTAAGTTGTTGTTGTTTTTAAAACGTGTGTTTGGCTCAGTGTTGATGTCTGTATTGGTTGTTTATTAAGTTTTAGTTTTATTTAATTTTAGTTATTTTAGTACTTCATACTACATGGAAATGAAATAATATATATATTGCATTTATTTTTATATGTATGTATATGTGTGTGGCTGTACATTCACGTCGTTTTTTGGTGTTTGGCTTAGTGTTATGTTAGAAGCATTATTATACTCATACCTTTTGTTGTTTTAATATTTTTGAATTGTTTTTAGCTTTACTTTTTTTGTTTTCATTTAAATGTTTAGTTTTGAAATGTTGTATGCATTTGTCATTTTTATTTAATTTCTTTATTTTCTTAAATGTGTGTATATATAGTATTTACAGAGTTTTGACTTTTAGTTTTAGTTACTTTTTCTTATTTGTAAGTCGCTTTGGATAAAAGCATCTGCTAAATGACTAAAAGTAAAGTAAAGTAAATATTTACCCACAAGGTATAAAAATAATAATAAAAAAATATTAAAATACATTTTAAAGAACATATATAAAATGTATTGTTTAAAAAATATTATCTTATGTAATTGACCTTGTTTCAAGGATTCATTTTTATGGCTTTAATTAATTACAGGTAAATCATTTTTATTTACAGAATTATTTCCTAATTTTCACAATTACTTAGCACATTCTGCCACTCAAAAAATCATGCAAGACTACATAAATAATATATTTTTTTTCTTTTTGAAAATTATTGTCTTACGCAATTTACATGCTTCTTGTTCTAAGTATGTTTTATACTGGAAAACAAGAGCAAATTAAAAAGTCAGTTGAGATTTAGTACCAACCTGGCGCACGGACACACTCGTCTCTGTGGCGCTCGTCCCACGCTTTGGTTTTGCAGGTCTTGCTACAGTAGAAGACCTCACGACAGCGGCTACAGGCCGACAGCTGCACACCCACCGAACGGCCGCACTCATAGCAATATTTGAAGCGAGGCTTTCTGAAATCAAAACCACAGACAGAGTTACCACGAACAGCACAAAAAAGACTTTGGTTTGCAACACAGTGCTTTATTAAGTACCTCTGCACTCTCTGACTGATGCGTTTATTAAAGGAGGTCCTGTTGTTCTCCTGAGGAGAGCTCAGCAGACTCTGTGTTGCTCCTGATCTGGTACACAGAAGCTTCTCTGTGGCACTGACACCTCAAACAACAGACAAACACACAAATTAGCAACCTGTGATTCGTCAACTGAGTAACACCTGAAGTGAGTTTTGTTTGTTAAATACAGATGATGCTGTAATAAGCATAAAAATCAGACCTGTCTCCAAATAATGTTCTATTGAATCTCTTTATTTTATTAAATTTCTATCATGACAACTCTCGGATGGGTTGGTATGGTAACGTACATGGCAATGTTAATGTATTTGATCTTGGCAGAATAGATCTGCTACGCTGCTGCGGCAGAGCAAGTACCGACTTGCTACTGTCAATACATCCACAACATGCTGCTGTGAGCATGTAAGAAATACTGCTGCTGCACATATAACATATATGAAATAACCCCCATATAGCTTACATGAATCATTCCATATAGATCTATACAGGTGGAGCTGGGGGAGGTGGAGGGTTTCTGAAGCGCACTGCAACTACTACAACAAGCACTAGCCAAGTATTTGAATGCTGAGCAGCAAGCTCATTGGCTGCTGATACAAAAAGAACCAATCAGCTGCGCCATGTGATGATGTCATTATGTCAGATTGAGTTTGACCTATTGGACTGCGCCCTCTATAGCTTCATGACAGAACTTTGGATATATTTTCACAATAAAATGTACATTTTAATGAATTATTATATTTATTAATATAAAGAATAAATTAACATATGTTCAGTAATATAATTAGAATAATGAATAGTAATTCTTCATTTTTTTTTTTTTACTTATTAATTATTCTGAATTACATACAATTATAACATCTTGTTAAATAAACCAACAGGATTGCTTATTACACTTGTATTATACATAGTGCTGGGCAACGATTAATCGCATCCAAAATCAATTTTTTGTGTACATAATATGTGATTGTACCGTGTATATTTAATATGTATATATAAATACACACATGCATGTATATATTTAAGAAATATGTTTATTTCTCTTTTTTCTTGACAAGGTGCATTTATTCAGTCGCAGAACGTCTTTACAATCACATCAAACCGGAGACATTTACACGCACTCCAACTTCAATTCAGCGCCAGGCGCGAGTCAAACGAGCGCAGAAACGGTACTGTGCTCGCAGTGCGTGCTCTTCAATTGCATGCACAAATGCGCCACCACCGAGCTGTAGCCAGTATCATATCAAATCGCAAAAGAAACTACAAGCGTGCAATTTCGTGGACAGTTAAGGCATGAAGTTACCAAAAAGGCGATTAAAGCTATATTATTCATCTGCATTTAGATTAGAATTTAGTGTTTGATAACTTTATTCAATTTCTGTATATTTCTGCTGAGGGGCACAGGTAGCTATGACATTTATTATAATGGTTTTATGTAAAGATTGTTTTAAGTTCACTTAAATTAGAAGTTATTTTTAAAGTCTAATAAATGTTAAAATTGATAGCTCTTAATTATAATGCAAAGTTGACTGGCTATAGTCAATGGTTAAATATTAGGGGGAAATTTTTTTATAGGGAAATCATTATTTATTGGTATCAGTGATACTGGCCTTCAGTCATAAAAAAAGATGCCAAATATTAAAAATATACTGTCTTTATGTTGTTTGTACATTAATTTGAAGATTGAATGTGAAATTATTGCAAAATAAAAGTATATTTAAAAACTTTAATGTTAGGTGGGATTAATCGCGATTAATTAGTTAATTTTTTTAATCAATTGACAGCACTAATTTATTTATATAATAATATAATTTATTTACATAATATAATTTAATTGATTATAAATATATACATGTAAATATTTTTATGTATGTGTGTCTCTTTAAATATACACAGTACATACACATATATTATGTAAACAAAAACTTTAATTTTGGATGCGATTAATCGCGATTAATCGTTGCCCAGCACTAATTATACATATATATATATATTTTATTTAGAATATATATAATTATTTATTGTGTAAGGCCACGTTCACACAGTAGCAGAATACGGTTGTCAATCCTGTATTTGAGTCCTTAATACGGTTACATTCACATACAGTTCGGTTATTTACAGGCGTGACAACCGCATTCTGTAACCGAACTCACACCCGCATTCTCGGAACACACTGTGTGAACGGAACAGGACTGGACAACTAGTTGTCTGTCACGTCATACACTGCGAGAGAGCCGCTCTGCCGCACAAAAGCATGTGTTGCGGGTGGTGCGTGTTTTCATGTGTGTTTTCGGTAACTTACAGTGACGGAGAAATGAGCTGAAAGTTTTAGATCCAGTCAGTTTTCCACCAAAGCCGCTCCTGTCAGTATAGTGTTCTGCGCGCGACAGATGCTCGGCTCTCCACCCAAATTTAAAAGCTGCTGTCGGTTAATGAAGATTAGACGAAAGATCTCGCGGCTCGATTGGACTCTTGTCATGTCAGAAGTGACCAAACTTTCAGTTTTATGGACGTTGCAATCTTTGATATTACTTCGGCCACTGTTGCTATGGTTACTGGTAAGGAATACGGGCTTGATTCCCGTTGCACATTCATACAGACAGATTTCCAAATGCAAATTTAAGCTGCTGTGTGAACGGGACATTTCGAGACTCACACCTGTAAGTAAATGCGGTTGTCAATCCCAAAAACTGACAATGTGAACGTAGCCTAATACTCATTTAGAAAAATCCATCTTAATTATTACAGTATATAAATACAATAAGTATATTTATGATAAATGTATTAAAAAAATACCAATAAAATCAATTCATAAATAATTTAGGTTGATGTTTCTTAAAAAAAAATTCATTTTATACTTTATTTAATTATAAATACTACTACTACTACTACTACTAAAAGTCATAATAATATTAATAATACTGATCTGGTAGATACAAACTTCTCTGTGGGACTGACACCTCAAACAACAGACAAACACAAATTAGCACCCTGTGATTTCAATCGATAGGACACAAACTCCTTCGAACGGTTGCAGAAACCCTGATGGCAGTGAGACAAAATCCATAAAGCACTGCACATTTATAGAAACGATCGGCCAGTCTCACCGAGTACATCTTGGCTCCGTTCCTTCTCCTTTCTCATCGCCGCCTGTCTCAGCAGATCTCCCATGAGCCCTAGCAACTGCCGGCGGGCGTTATAGGCTTGTCTCTCAAGCTTGTTGAGGGCATGGTACGGGGTGTGGGCCATGCGCTGGTTCTGGTGGGAAAGCGGAACCGGTCTGGTGAGCTGAGCGTAATTGGTTGAGGTGATAAATGAGATTTCAGATGATCTGGAACACGGGATGAACTGGTGATGAAAAGCTGCACCTGTTGGAATGCGCAGTGCGCATAATCCACGACTGTTCCCACAGCGCACCTGCGGCCCTCGCCCACCACGACAGGCATGAGGATGTCAGCGCCCGCTTTGATCAACTTTTCCAGCTTAACCAAGTGAAACAGAAACAAAGAGAGCGCAGTGATTAGAAATAACTATATTTATTTTTCTCTATTTACTTGATTGACAAGCCTCTGAGGTGCTAAATTGATCCTGAACGTGAGTTGACTGATAATTCATGAAAAACATGAAAGGGCATATGCTTTCTGCAAAACATTAAATGTATAACATGGCCTAATGTATCAGTGAAATGACTGTTATATACATATACAGATCAAATAAAACTAAATAAAATATTTTTATTTAATTTTTAAAAAATTAATTTTTTTTCATTATTTCATTTTTTTTTAACCATATTAAAAAAACAGGGCATGTCCCTTTTCTGTAAAATAGTTAAACTGAATCAGTTAATTAAATTCTCATCCTCATTCTTGATTTGAATTATCAGAATAAGTCATTTCAATAAATGTTACAAATACCAAAAAGTAATTCCTTAAAGGGCTATTTTAGTCTCTTATTTTGAATTTCACTGACATTTTTGTCACATTTCCAGTTTCCAGTTTCTACTGAGTGACACTTATTTTTAAGTTTTATTTTGATTAATACAGATGATGCTTTAAAAGCTTATGTACTATTACATCTATTATTTACTAAAATAAAAAAAAAAAAATTATTATTTTTAATGTTTAAAAATATTATTTATTATTATTACATATATATTTGCATATATATATATACACACACACACACACACACGCAAACACGTATGTGTGTGTGTGTGTGTGTGTGTGTATATATATATATATATTATTCACTTATAATATAATATTTCTATATATATTTATTTAAAATATATAAAATAATTTAATGTTACTTTATATATAAATAGAACACTTTAAAAAAAAAAAAAAAAAACTACCTTTTAAACCTATTCATTCTATTTATATAATAATTTAGGATGATTGTTCAAAATTATTTTGATTTATATTGATATATTTTTAATTAATATATTAATGTTCAAATATGCCATTTATTGCACAAAATTACAAAATCATTGTTTTCATTTATTTTAAATATTAATATTATTTTATAATTATTATTATATATTTTTATAGAATATATGGAATAAAATTAATAGTATTATTGTTGTTGTAAAACACATACATATAAATCTGTACTAATGATTCAGTAAAATCAACAAACATGCATTTCCCCTAAGCCTAACTAAATTTAAATGTATATTTCGTCTTTTATTTTCCAATGCATAGTGCAACTACAGAGCAACACTGCAGAAACATATTTCACAGTCTATTTTTGTGCAGTCACGTATTTTCCCATGGGACTACGTAGGATAATTAGTTGAAGAAGATCACCAGCTTGACTTTGTTGCGTGGACGTGGCCCACGGTCGTAGCTGATGTTGGCAAGGGCACAGAGAGCGCTGCCCACATGACGAGTGAGAGGAAGATTAGGATCAGCCCCTCCAGCAAGCAGTTCATCCACAGCCTGGGAAAACAGAGTTAATATACACGGCACGTCGACGCAATGCCATAGAGTTCTCACCCTCATCCTTCAGTAATGACTTATTATTCCACATTCATTCTGTGTCTTTGAATAGACAGTATTTAATTACGCCATAAAAGATAGCAGATCTTTGCAAATAGCAGCACTACAAATGATTCAGTCGGAAGAAGTGATGTCAAAAATGATTACATACAAGGTCGTTGCCACTCGCAATGGCCAGAGATAGGGGTGAATGGCCACTCCACACATCGTTGGGGTTTGTGTTATGAGAAAGGAGAAGCGCCACCACATCTCTAGCATTCTGATAGAAAAATAAGGCTTCTTCTTATTATAATTCACAAATAAATTTCAATACATTTAATTGAATACTCCATTAAAAAAAATACATTTTATGCATTTCTCTTTAAATATTACTTTTTCTAATAATCTAGTAGTTTTTAATTAGAAGTGTATTTTTTAAAGACATATTTTTGGTGGGTTTTTTTGCCTTTATTATGATACAGGAAGCGAAGTGGGAGAGTGAGGGGGGTGGGATTCGAACTCGGGACGCACGTAACGCAACGCTGTCACATTTCGGCACACTGCATTTCAGTTAATAATTACATGGTAATAATAAAATCACATGCAAATTAAAAGCTATAAAATTATTTCAAAAGTTTTTTTTTTTTCAAGGACTATCATGTTGTTTCAGTGTATATACTGTATTCTTACTGTATAATCGCTGTGTCTTTGGCAAGCCACATGTAGTGGTGTCCTCCCGCCTTCCTGAGGAAGTTCAATAGGGGCTTCGCTGAATTTAGCCAGGGGTCCAGAGGCAAGGAGATGCTGATTCCTATAGGGCTCAAATGTGCCCTGAGGGTTTATGTTTCTTTGATTAGAGATATTCAAAATTTGTGATGCAATATATCTATACAAAACATTTACTCAGACCTTATCAAGCTCGTAGAATTCATGGGCATCCTGAGCTTTGATGTCAGGATCCGCCAGGGCGTGCAGGAGGAGCTCTGTGATTTCAGGACCCTCTGCTCCAGATAAACCCGCTGCTATGTGAAGAGGATACAGACCCTTTTGCTGACATGAACACAAAAAGAAGAAATAAAAATGACCAAATAGATGCCTTGCTGTCGATATTTTATTCAAATTTAGCGATCGGTAGTTGGTTAATAAGAATCTTTTAAAATATTTGTATATATGATTGTTTTATATTGTTATTTTAAATGTCAATATTTACGCATTACTAATACTAATCAAATTAAATCTTCGAAGATTCAATTATTATTATTTATTAACTTAATTAAAATGGTTGTCAATATTTATGCATTTAAAAAAGTATTAAATTAAATTAAATTAAATTTAATTTAATGGGATAGTTCACCCAAAAATGAAAATTTGATGTTTATCTGCTTACCCCAAGGGCATCTTCAGTAGAACACAAACAAAGATTTTTAACTCAAATTGTTGCAGTCATATAATGGCAGTCAATGGGACTCACGGCTTTGAGAGAAAAAAAAACATACACAGACCAAACCAAATTAAACCCTGCGGCTCGTGACAATACACTGAGGTCTAAAGACATGAAATGATCGGTCTGTGCAAGAAACTGAACAGTATTTATATCATTTTTTACCTCTGATCTGCCGCCCGGTCCAACTGTCCTGAGCGCGTTCACAACATCCAGTGCGTGATCCATCTTCTTCTTTCTTGCTTTACGGCGGATCGCAGACTTTTAAGTGCATTACCGCCACCTATCTCTCTCAAATGGACCATTGACACTCTATCTACAATCTCAGTTAGGAGTGTCAATGGTCCAGTATCGTCACAAGCCCCAGGGTTTAATTTGGTTTTGTCTGTGTATGTTTTTTTTTTCTTTCAAAGCTGTGAGTCCCATTGACTGCCATTATATGACTGACAGACTGCAACGGTTTGAGTTAAAAATCTTTGTTTGTGTTCTACTGAAGAAACAAATTCACCTACATCCTGGATGCCCTTGGGGTAAGCAGGTAAACATCAAATTTTAATTTTTGGGTGAACTATCCCTTTAAATTAAATTAAATTAAATTAAATTAAACATACCTCTGGAAGTAGAGGTATGTCTGTACGAGCCCCACACTCCAATAGACGACGGACGCCCTTGACATGGGCAGCTTTGATAGCCAGGAAGATGATGGGGACGGCAGAAGCGTTCGGGTCTGCTCCTCTTTCCAGCAGAAGCTTAATTGTAGTCCATCGATTCCTGTGTCTGTCAGACCAGACAATCTCCAATTACAAAGCAACAACTTTCCAAATATTAGCATGCCCAAACAATAACATGCCCATCATATTTCATGCCAATTTTTTTTTAAATCTCATTCTCATCACTGAAATGAAAATATACATATTAGTGCTGTCAATCATTGCGCTTAATTATGACCACATCAAAAAGGAGACATTTTTTAGACATGCCCTCTGATTCATCTCAGCGACCGCCGCGAGTCAAACAAGTGTGGAAACGGTACAAGTGATGAAGCAGCTTTAGTAGAACAACAGTGAATTGCAGTCAGATGAGATGTTGTCAGGCCATATGTCAGTAAAAACTAATTTGCCGTTATACTGTGCTCGTAGCTCGTGCTCTTCAATTGCACGTACAAATACAGTTGTATTTAGCCTGTATCATTTCCTATTAAAGCGCAAATGAAACTACGAGCATGCGTATCAGATCCACATCACATTCAGCAGCGGCAGCTCTTAAAGTAATAGCAGCCAAATAAGCTAATAACCCAGCTGCTGTGATGTCTGTAAATCAAAGAACAAAAGAAAACAGAGGAAATCAATAACTTTTGTGGCTTTAAGGATTCATCCATATTTAATTTAGAATTTAGTGTTTGATAACTTTATTCAGTTTCAGTATATTTCCTACATGCTGAAGGGCACAGGTAAATATGACATTTATTATGATGGGTTTATGTAAAGATTGTTTTACGTTCACTTAAATTAGAAGTTGTTATTTTTTAAAGTCTAATAAATGTTTTGTTAAAATGAATAGCTCTCAATCATACTGTAATGTTAAATAGTCAATGGCTAACTATTACGAAAAAAAGAACAAATTCCTAGAGACATCAGTAGTATTGATATCAATGATACTCGCCTTCAGTCATAAAATAAGATGCCATTAAAGAAATATTAAAAACATGTCTTTGTTGCTTCTACATTAATTTTAAGGTTCAATGTGAAATTATTGCAATATAAATTATTTCAGAAAAAAAAATAGTTTAATTTATTAGTATTAATTTTAATAGTATTAATTTTATTTTTAATTTAGTTTTAGTTTATTTAATTAATTATGTTTTAATTATTTTTTAATCATTTGACAGCACTAATATATATATATATATATATATATATATATTTTTTTTTTTTTTATTCTATATGACACAGATATATATTTGTGAGATCCAGATAAATAAAAAGTAGGAATTTATCTACTAACTCTGTCTTAAGAAGTGCAATTTTCCGGACTGTCTCCTGGGTGTCTGTCGGAGTCACTGTTCCTGTCTGGCACAGGATCTCAGCACTCTTCTGCAGGATCTCCTCTGTGACGTGAATATGAAAACTAGCCATAGAACGTGCAGAATCAAAAGTAGGTTCATCTGATCCGATGCTCCTCTCCAGGTTTTCATCAGTCTCCAGATTTGTCACCTCCTCCTCAGAGTTAACGACTGTCTTTGCTTCCTTCTCTTGCCACGATACAGAACCCACTGGGATTTTATCATCAAAGACTTGAATAGATCTTGACATTATAACATGTGGTTCTTCTACTGGTTTGTCTTCTTCATGTTCAAGTTGAAGAACTACCTCCTTGTTTAGGTCTATATTTTCATTGATTTGATGAAGTTGAGGCTCCTCAGAGTTATTGAGGCCTTCTGGTTGGTCAGGCAGAAGAACTATCTCATCTTCATTTATGCTCTCATTTATTTGCTCTTGAGCTTCAAGTTTCTCCAAGTTATTGAGGTTCTCTGGTTCAAGACTTTGGTCAACTTGGTTGCTTTCTCTTGGTGTCTCAAATGTCTCTTGGCCGCTTTCATCTTTGGGTGTTCCTGTCATTGGATCTGGAGAGGATTCATGGGAGATGTCTTCCAAAGGCTTGATCTTTAGCGTAACGGACAGAAAAAAGGGAGGAGCAAGAAACGAAGAAGAAAAATGATCTGAAAAAGAAGCAAACCAAAATACCCATAATGCATCCCAAACTTCCTCTCTGTATTATTACCTGTGGCTCTGGGCTGATATTCTGTGTCACTTGCTCAGCCAGCGTCTCATGTAAAGACTGAAGTGGGTAGTAGAGGACATGACAGGCAGCCAGAGCAGACATGCCTTCATCATTCAACTTATTAACATCGGCCCCGCTGTCCAAAAGCATGTGGATGACATCATCATGACTATTAACCTACACAGACATACAACAAATTGTGCATTGTTATTAAAAATCTGAAACCTGTAGTTTATCCATTGTTTCTTCACTACTGTGAAAAATAAAAAGCAATGCTGCCACCTTCTGGCAAATATTAGTCACTATTTATATGACAAGAATGCTCAAAGAAAGAGTGTTCTGTCCCAAAATAGACATAATGCAACAAAAAACCATGCATATATATATATATATATATATATATATATATATAGCCAATGCGCATTTTAGATTGTTAGATTGTATCATGCTAAAACCGTAGCTTACCGTGGCTGCTATGAGAGCCGTATGTCCCCGTGCGTCACTCACGTCAGGATGGACTTTTCCATCTCTGAGGATTCGGTACACATTCCTGCATTCACCATGTGATGCTTCCTTGATCAGTTTCTCTGAGTTCAGCTCCAAGGGACCTTTGGGTCCGAATTGAGTCCTGTTCATATTCAGCACTGCAACGACATCCCAGTCAAATGTGTCCTTCTCAAATCTACAGGGGAAAGTCAGTAAGTAAGTTAGTTAATTAATTAGTAAAATTGTTAACATTAATACATTTATAATAAAATAAAATAAAATAAAAATGCTATCTTCAGGCAAATATTGATAAACATTGTTAACATTAATGTATTTAAAATAAAATAAAATGCTATCTTCAGGCAAATATTGATAAACATTGTTAACATTAACGTATATTTAAAATAAAATAAATGCCATATTTTAGCAAATATTGATTACTATTTATGACAGAAAGGCCATACTGCCAAATATAATAAAGTATAATTACTCTAAAAAGTTAATAATTAATATAATTACATATATATTTATTTTTTCAGTGCATTGTCAATATTAATACATTTATTAAAATAATATAAACCTTTTAAAATATTTGTCTAACTTCATTCTGAAAAAAATTAATCTACTTTGTAGATTAAATTATTATTATTTACTTCAAAAATTAAATATTCTTTAACAATAAAATATGCTTTAAAATATAAAATAAAAAAATAAACATCAACTTAATAATAATAATAATAATAATAATTTATTTGTAAACTATTATTTTGGAAATCAAGTGCTTTGCAGATTAAATTATTATTCTTATTTATTTACATCAAATTAATAATTATATGGTTTATGGTTTATTATTATAATTAATTGCCAGTATTCATAAATGAAATAAAATAATAAAATTAAATTATAAAATAAAATAAAATTAAATTAAATTAAATTAAAAAATAAAATCAAATAAAATCAAATAAACCATGTTGGTAAACAGCCCAGGTTACAAAGCAACAATTTTCTTACCTGTGTCTCTGAATGTGTGCATTCATCCGCTGTTGTAGCGGCAAGGCTGTCGATTGTGACTTCTGCTCTGTGCTGATGTCACTCGTACCAAAAAAGTGAAGGTCCAGTTCCCGGCGTAGACGTCTGGGGACGGGCAGATGGTCTGAATCTGTGGAATAACGCTCAATGTTTGGAGGCAGGATGAAACGGTCCTCGTCCTCAGAGAGACCCTGATCTGTGTTTCTACTCGACTCCACATCAACAGGAAGTTGAGGTTGTTCCAGGTGTTTCTTAGGCAGTCTGGTCATGTGTTCTGGGAAGTCCTCGAGACTGAAGCCGCCCTCCAGTGTGGTGCAGAGTCGCAGTAGCCTCTCTCTATGCCAAAGGCCCACATCCTGCCGCCCATCAGGGTATGTCATGACCCCAGGGCCGAAGCGTTCATCAGCATGATATAGACCCTGCAGAGGAGTAGAGGAGATTTTGTTTCATTATCTATTACATGATGAAAACAATCTTATTGTTAGTGAACTATGAATTATTCACCTCAAAAGTTGATCCGTCTGGGAAAGCTTGTACTCCGTATCCCTCTTTTCGGTTCAAATAAAACTTTCCTGTGTATTTGGATCCATCAGGCCAGGAATACATGCCTTTCCCATGCCGATAATCCTTAAAAAATGAACCTTTATAGAACTGAATAAAACATAACAAGATAATTACTCGATAATGTATACAGTAAAGAGTGGAGCAATAAAAATAATTTTACAAATATTTTGAAAAAAAAAATAAATAAAATCAAAGGTTGTATTTCTGCCACTTTCCATGAATAAGGTACAAAAAGGGCATGCAAATCAAATATAAATTTAAAAAATCATCAAACAAATCCATACATACTTTTTTTAATTTAAACTACAACTAAATATTATCTGAGCTTTTTTATTTTCTATTAATTTCCATTCATTGATTTTGCAATTTTATATCAAGAAAAATTAGCATTTAATGTTTATTTCTAGAAAATTGAAAATTAAAAATTGAAAAATTAAAAAGATAAAATTAAGTAGACAAAGAGGACCTGAAAATCATATATGCATATACAGGTGCTGGTCATATAATTAGAATATCATCAAAAAGTTGATTTATTTCACTAATTCCATTCAAAAAGTGAAACTTGTATAATGTATACATTCATTCCACACAGACTGATATATTTCAAGTGTTTATTTCTTTTAATTTTGATGATTATAACTGACAACTAATGAAAACCCCAAATTCAGTATCTCAGAAAATTAGAATATTGTGAAAAGGTTCAATATTGAAGACACCTGGTGCCACACTCTAATCAGCTAATTAACTCAAAACACCTGCAAAGGCCTTTAAATGGTCTCTCAGTCTAGTTCTGTAGGCTACACAATCATGGGGAAGACTGCTGACTTGACAGTTGTCCAAAAGACGACCACTGACACCTTGCACAAGGAGGGCAAGACACAAAAGGTCATTGCAAAAGAGGCTGGCTGTTCACAGAGCTCTGTGTCCAAGCACATTAATAGAGAGGCGAAGGGAAGGAAAAGATGTGGTAGAAAAAAGTGTACAAGCAATAAGGATAACCGCACCCCTGGAGAGGATTGTGAAACAAAACCCATTCAAAAATGTGGGGGAGATTCACAAAGAGTGGACTGCAGCTGGAGTCAGTGCTTCAAGAACCACTACGCACAGACGTATGCAAGACATGGGTTTCAGCTGTCGCATTCCTTGTGTCAAGCCACTCTTGAACAACAGACAGCGTCAGAAGCGTCTCGCCTGGGCTAAAGACAAAAAGGACTGGACTGCTGCTGAGTGGTCCAAAGTTATGTTCTCTGATGAAAGTAAATTTTGCATTTCCTTTGGAAATCAGGGTCCCAGAGTCTGGAGGAAGAGAGGAGAGGCACAGAATCCACGTTGCTTGAGGTCCAGTGTAAAGTTTCCACAGTCAGTGATGGTTTGGGGTGCCATGTCATCTGCTGGTGTTGGTCCACTGTGTTTTCTGAGGTCCAAGGTCAACACAGCCATATACCAGGAAGTTTTAGAGCACTTCATGCTTCCTGCTGCTGACCAACTTTATGGAGATGCAGATTTCATTTTCCAACAGGACTTGGCACCTGCACACAGTGCCAAAGCTACCAGTACCTGGTTTAAGGACCATGGTATCCCTGTTCTTAATTGGCCAGCAAACTCGCCTGACCTTAGAAAATCTATGGGGTATTGTGAAGAGGAAGTAGCGATATGCCAGACCCAACAATGCAGAAGAGCTGAAGGCCACTATCAGAGCAACCTGGGCTCTCATAACACCTGAGCAGTGCCACAGACTGATCGACTCCATGCCACGCTGCATTGCTGCAGTAATTCAGGCAAAAGGAGCCCCAACTAAGTATTGAGTGCTGTACATGCTCATACTTTTCATGTTCATACTTTTCAGTTGGCCAAGATTTCTAAAAATCCTTTCTTTGTATTGGTCTTAAGTAATATTCTAATTTTCTGAGATACTGAATTTGGGGTTTTCATTAGTTGTCAGTTATAATCATCAAAATGAAAAGAAATAAACACTTGAAATATATCAGTCTGTGTGGAATGAATGTATACATTATACAAGTTTCACTTTTTGAATGGAATTAGTGAAATAAATCAACTTTTTGATGATATTCTAATTATATGACCAGCACCTGTGTTAGTCGCCTATATGACTTCTTTGTAACTTCTACAACTAAATATTATGAGCACATTTTCTTTTCATTTCCATTCATTACTTTTTACAATTTTCTATCAACAAACATTATTATTTAATCAAATTAATAATAATGTTATTCATTATTTAAAATCAAATGTAAAAATTAAAAAGATAAAATAGACAAAAAACAATTATCAAATTAAAAAAGACAACAACAACAAAAAACATGACACACCTAAATAGTTTTATAGTATTTGAAATTAGTAAATAATTAAATGTATTTTTGTTACAAATTCAATAGACAGTGAAAATCATGACACTGTTTTTCTTTTTTTTTGTTTGATTAGTTTTGTTTTGTTTTGTTTTAATTGTTGGATGCAATCAATAGGCCTATCTGGAAGGTGGAATAGTGATATTGGATGTTTTCGAAATGAGCTACTTAATATTATGTCTCATAGTTTATCAAACACATATGTTTGTGCAACAATGCCCATTTATGAACGAGTTCACAACTTAAAACTTTATTTTATAATCAACAGACCATTATATGATATAATGTTACATGTGAAGTGAAACATACCTCTCCATTTGGCCATGTGAAGACGCCAGTGCCATGCTTCAGGTTATTCACGAAATCCCCCTCATATTTACACCCATCCGGCCATTCCTGAATCCCACGTCCACTTCTTTTACAAAAACTATCCCTTCCCCACATTGCCGTTTATCCTTCTTATTCAGTTCATATCATAAACCCTTATTTACACAGAGCTCGACTTCTAAGTGCACTTTACTGTTTAACTTCGGCTGGTTACCATGACGACGCGAGTCTAGTTGTAAATTTTCGCGCCCAGGCATCCGTCAGGCGAAAATAAAGTCTTCATTAAATTAACGGCAATTAAGCCGGTTCCTCTGTAAGATAACTGGTACTCCAGATGGTCTATTCATGACAAAATATACATGACAAAGGCCGGCGACCCTCTTCAATTAAACACGTGTCTCTCGTTGGTTTGTTTTTGTGTTTCAAGTGACCTGCTGTAGTAACAGTTAAACACCGCGTAACTAAGCAACCGCCACGACCCAGGGGCACGCGCTAGCTGCTCTTTCTCGCTCTCGCTCTCTCACGCAAGCCCACACACATCCATAATAATGTCTGTTTCAATAACTTACTACATAATTAATCTATGTTTTTCTCTTTACTTCTTTGACGGCTGTTGTCAGGTATGCACCAAAGCAGCGCGAGCCACCGCGAGCGCGAGACACATGATACGTGCCAGGTTATACATTACAAGTGGCCGAACACACCTGAGTGGCCTTACAACGAGATCAACATTTAATTAAGAATCAAGGATCTTCTGAGGCTATCGGATAAAGGGTTTTTAAAAAGTTGGTTTGCTGGTTTTTGGGTGGTTGTTACCAGCTAAATCTACTGAAGACCAGCCTGGAAGACCAACTAAACCATCATAAACTAGCTACATGAAGGAATATATTTTGTAAATATTTGTAAAATGTTGTATTTTCCCCATTAATTGTGTGCCGCTTAGTGCTAATTATTGTGGGAACGTTCTAAAATAATCATTAAAAACATTCCTATATAACAAAATATACAATCGTAGCCTAAAATGATCATATATAGTACATAAATCTATTAAAATATTTAATATAATTAAAGGCTAAGCAACACAACAAACAGCAAATACTTGTCTTAGGTCTAATTTGATGGTTGCAAAGAGGTTCTCGTCACTTTTTACCATCTAATCCAACTGAAGACCAGCCTGGAAGACCAGCTAAACCATGACAAAATAGCTTCAACCTGCAAAATCACGCACCACAGAATTTAAATGGTATTCCAAGGTATTTGGAAGAAATAAGATGTTAATCTTGGGTTTCCTGTACATTTATTGACCAACTGCAGTTAAAAGCTAATATTTACAATGTTTTTTTTTTCTTTTCTGATATGTAAAGTGCCAGATTTTAGGAAGAACAATCCAGAAGTATATTCAAATTCATGCCCAAAGGCACAACACATTCTGTCAACATTATATTAAAATATTTTACCATGTCCAACAGGTTTTTCCAGATGGCAAACCTCTGTTCAGAATGTGTTGAGTCAGAAATTGAAATGCAGCATAGTGAGAAAGAACATCACAACAAAGAGACTGATGTTGTCTCGTTATTCAATGACAATAAAACAAATGCTCTGAGTAAAACCACCTATCTTCATGTTTTTAATCTAGTAACCAGGTGCAAAAGGAGGTGGATTCAAGTACTCCAATGGTAATTGTCTATCTGCGAAGTTGGGAATCCCATCAGATGCCCGACGGCCTTCAACTGTGGATTTTTCAGGTAATTCCTGATAGTCATTTTCCTCCAGCTGTTTAGGGTTCAAGTTACTGCTCTCCAAAGCATTTTCCTGACACGCATCTTGAGCGATCTCCTCATACATGTTCTCCTTGGAGCGGTTCTTTTTAAGCTTTTTCTTAATTTGCGCCAGGCCCATGACCACCGGTTTCAATGGTTGTTGGTTTTTCTGTTGGGTACGGCCTTCGACAGGTGTGTCGGGTGGGATTTGATGTCTGTCAGAGCTTACCGGCATCAACCCTTGCAATCTGTCAGCCTCTGTGGTGGCTTGCGGGCGATTTGGCAAGCACGCTCTGGGCGGTAACTGTGGTGGTATGTCGTCAGTTGCTGGTTTGGATGTAAATATTGTTCTAGGCTTCGGAATGGGCTTTGTTGACTGATCCTGAAATAAAAAAACACATTTTTAGATTTTTAACAACCTGTTTCTTAATTCACAATATTATAAATCACAAAAAATTTCCTCTTAAACGAATAGTTCACACAGAATTTATCCAAGATGTAGATGAGTTTGTTTTGAACAGATTTGGGGAAATCTAGCATTACATCACTTGCTCACCAATGGATCCTCTGCAGTGAATGGGTGCCGTCAGAATGAGAGTTTCTTACAAACATGCAGCTTTCCACTTCACAAGATATTAACCAATGGACTGGAGTCATGTGGGTGACTTGTAGATTATTGTGACGTTTTTATCAGCTGTTTGGACACTAATTCCGATGGCACCCATTCACTGCAAAGGATCCATTGGTGAGCAAGTGATGAAATGCTAAATTCCTCTAAATCTTTTATGAGGAAGAGACAAACTCAATTAAATCTCGAAAAGGCCTGAGGGTGAGTACATTTTTAGAAAATTTTGGAGTGAGCTATTCTACAAGAAAATTACATAATTTGTAATTTTATAAATATAATTATATAATCTGTTGATGTTGTATCACCGTGCTCTGTAGATTCAAAGAGCTCATTTCCGTCTCCAAGCTGGGATACAGTCTCGCAGAAGGACTTGTAGGTAGCGTAAATGATTCATTTTGGAGCGGCGAAGTTGGGTTGTGTTCAGAGATATCTGAATGAGCTGTATGTGTTGGAGTTGAAAAATGTATCCATTCAACCTGTCCAGGGTTTGCATCTTTCTTTCGAGGAAACAACAACTCAGCGTAGTTATTATTACCACCCTGCACACAAATGAGACCACAAAAAAATGTTCAAGGTCAGATACTGTATATCAGAGCCAGACATTCAAAGATTATGAATAACGTTGATGGTGAAAATAAACATTGACTCTTTCCTCTGTCATGCTGTTTATGGGGTAAACAACATATTTATACTATTTAACAATGCAAAAGTGTACAAAACTTTTTGTGACGTCAAAACCTTCGCAACTGTTATAAGGCACTGACTATATTTTCAGATTTATGTAATATATATTTTTATACTGTATTATTACAGAATTTCATATATATGTGTGTGTCATAACAGCTTAAGGCTGTCAAGAAGGAACACGATAGCCAGTTTGGTAGTGGTCCATTACTATCTACCAGCTCGACTGATTGACATCTATGTGGTTCATCTTAATGGATAACCAAAACCAACCTATTTGTGGTATATCTAGCAACAACAAGCTAGCATGCAAATGTAACTCTATACCTGTTCGCAGGCCACAGTAAGCAAGTCATTGAAGGGAAGAATGGGATTTCTGCGATGAAAGGCAACCAAGTCATGGAGGGAAGAGAAGCATGTCTTTTCTCCCACTATAATATACTGGTTATCTGGCAAGACGTCAATCATGAAGTGTCTGCAGCGATCTTCAGCTCTAGGAGAAAGATTTATATTGATTCGTGGACTCATTCATGTACAGCACTTGTGAATCAAACTTCCTTATAGTGAAGATTATTGACTGACAACAATGGCCACATTGACACAGACTTACCGATAAGATAATGTATAACCTACTCTGCTCTCGCTAACACGAATGAGGAAGTAACCAGGAGGTTTGCACATCAGCATGTCCTCCGCAGCCCTACAATACAGAAATATTTTATCTGACAGGTATCAGTAACCTGATTTTCTGCTCTATGATGTCATTGTGTTCATGATAAGACATAGTCCGAGCATTCAAGCACATGTAACAGAGTCTGTTTTGTTATAATACAGTATTCGATCCATTACTTCCTGGATATTATTCCATGGAACCATTCTGGAACAATTCCATTCTTCAAAATGCAGCTGCGCTGGAATTCAGTGAACCAGTCGAATGCTGTATTACTGCTGTCATGCGGTAAATGCACAGCCATGACATCCAGTTTGTCCTAAAGGCACAAATAATTTGATGGAAAAATGCACACTTTTAATAAAACGAATGTAGGCCAATGACATTAATTTTGCGTCCGGAACTATTAAAGCATTTAAAAATACATTAAAATACAATTCATTTAGACAATGACTTAAAGGGATAGTTCACCCAAAAATGAAAATTCTGTCATCTTTTACTCACCCTCAAGTAGTTCCAAACCTGTATGAATGTCTTTGTTCTGCTGAACACAAAGGAAGATATTCTGAAGAATGTGGGAAACAGAGCAGTTCTGGGGCACCATTGACTTCCATAGTATTTTTTTGCCTACTATGGAAGTCAATGGTGCCCCAAAACAGCCTGGTAACAAACTTTCTTCAAAATATCTTCCTTTGTGTTCAGCAGAACAAAGACATTCATACAGGTTTGGAACTACTTGAGGGTGAGTAAATGATGACAGAATTTTCATTTTTGGGTGAACTATCCCTTTAAATACACCACTTCTACGATGAACATGTTTTCAGCATGTAAATTAATATCATTTTCATTTTTTCAAAATCTAGGTGAGCTGTCCAGAGATTAGAATAAACAATAAATTGTCAACAAATATAAATAAATAACTACATCCATCCATCCATCCATCCATACATACATAAGGATTAGAAGTTAAGTTAACTTAAATTACATCAGAACGTATCACATAGGAAGTTAAAAATATTTAAAACTTGTCAAATTGATCAGCAGTTTTATGACTCACAAAATCGCGATTATGACTAAACTTGTTTAATGTGGATTTAACAAAAAAAGGAAGTTTCATTTCGTTTAGCGCGCTTATTTGCATATATTAAAACATTACAGACTGAATTCTAAGTAATACATAGTTGACGTAAAGGTGTTTTTAAAAGACTGCCGCTATTATAAACAATAATACACAGAGAAAAATGTAATGTTTTCATAACACATAACTCACCTGCCGAGACACAAGGTACAGTGACGGGAGCCGACGTGACCTCACCTGTTAAAATGTTGTTTTGGGTGTGGTTTAAGCAAAAGGTCAACGACACATTTCAGATTATGAACTAGTATTTATAACTTTGTAATCATCAGTCGGTCTCTGGTGAAAACATATAATCAGTTTACAGCCGAGTTCGGTTGATTTGTGCGCGGGGCATGCTATGGCAAGCGTATGACTTGATATAATGAATATTAATTACGTCCTGTTCACTTCCTGGATCGTCCAGTAACACAGCATCATTAATATTCATAAGGCAAATATCAGTCATTCAGCAAATCAGGAAGGCCTGCGCGGCATAACGTCATTAATATTAATTAGTCTAGTCTGGCTCTCAGCAAATCAGGTAGGTCGCTCGAAGAACGTCACATAACGTAATTAATAATTTATGAGCAAAACCTTCGCTGTTGTTGGATTCACATATTCACGCAATGAACAGGTCTGGACCAGATTCAATTATCATTTTTTTGTGCTTCGTTTAGTGTCAGCTGGTCATATACCGATACTCATTTACTCTAAATACCAAATGTTTTTCACATAAATAAATATAAGCTGAATTGAGTCAACTTTATAGCCATAACTTGGAAGTAGGCTATGTAACAATATGAAGTTTAGCATGTTGTTCATGTAAGCGGACTGTTCTGGACAATAATCAAACACAAAGAGACTTTTTATAAAAATTTATTACACAGAAAGTGGAAAAGAATCGTTTGAGGCATTTTGAAATACTCATTTGACAAGAGAAAAAAGCAACAACGCATTCACAGAAATGACTAGGGAAGATCTAATATTTCTTTGGTTTTTGTTTGGTCCCTATGTCGTGGTGGTTCCACAAAATTTCTCAGGTACTTTGATATATACTGTGGTGCATGTCAAAAATAACATGGCATTATCAATGGAGCAATGTCCTGCAGTGCATCTGCAGTGCATCATGTGGCCAGTAGATGGAGCGCATGATGTACATATGAAACACTGAAATTAAAGCACCATCATTATTGTCTTCATTTGACCGGAAAACATTAATAGCGCAACACCGAGTGAATTTCTGCTCAGCACATTAACATATTCAACTTCCATGTGGTATGACATTTTTTAAACTACTTATAACGTTGTTTTAGTGGGGAAAATATAGCACCTCAGGTTGTTTGGCTATTTTTTGGAAGTAGCGATATCGAGCCAACTTGGATAAAAGCGCAAAAGAAATACCTCAGATTAAAAAATTAAATTATTAGCCTATTCTGTGAGAAAATAGGGCTCAATAGCTTGCGAGTTGGAATGAAGGCGAGTATTTGTGGAATGTTGTAAAAGATGGACGTCGTTCTTTCTCATCGTCTCTTATAAGCTGTTCAGCTCCTGAAGTGTCTGATCCAGCACTTGATGCATTCCAAGGTTTTCTTCTTTTGCAGAAGATAATTTTTCTAAAAGCAAAAATGAAAATAAGTAGTCAGACGATACTGCTATAACACGTTAAAATAGGCTTACAGTCTTAGATTAGTGCACTTCATCCACAACCACACAATAGTAAAAACACCAAATTTTTGCTTGCATTAAATGGTCAGTGTCAGTAATTGTATTAAATTACAATGAAGTGTACGTCTAAAGAAGAACTTTTCTAATGTGAAGATTAGTGAAATATAAAATATTAGTAAAAATTATTACATGAATACAAGTATAAGTGGGAAATCAGTCAGAATTGAAATGTAACCTCACCTTTGTGGTTATGAGAGGAGCAGGAAAATAATACATTCAATGTTTGTAATATAGTTAATATTTTTAATAAATATATATCCCCCCAATAATAAAATACATGAACACCATTATAAGGTCTGAGTTATTTAGTTACTGAGTCTTTTTTGTGTAAAGGTCCCAAATTTCTCAAAAGTTCTCATACTTTTCGAGAAATTAATTTCCATGACCAAATAATTTCTACAACCTTTCCAGTCATTTGTGATTAATGGGTAATACTTTAAATCTCACAAATCGGACATCACTACGTCTTAAAAGTAAGTACAATATTTCACCTAGGCCTAAAATTTTCCTCATATTTCCAGGTTTTTCATCACCATAGGGACCCCTCCCAATCTTCACAACAAATCATTAACAATGAAAACAGAAGATTGAGAGTCTGAAATGAAACAACAGGAGTGTTTTATTGAGACTAGTGAGGGCGCATTGAAGAAAATGAAGCAAACATGAAGAAAGTGTCTAGAAATCTGAGATAGCAGGAGGTGCAGCAGAGCGGGACAGAGATGGATCTACAGGGAGGTCATGTCATTGAGAGCATGGTCCAGCTCCTCAGAGATGGCTTTATACTTCAGCTTCTGAGCATAGAGTTCATCTGAAGATCGGCAGAAAAAGCAGGAAAGTGAAGGATGAGAAGAAGCAATGGACAGAAACCAAATGAAAAAGAGAGAGACAAGAAGTTAATGGATGTATGAAAACTAAACATGCTATGAAAGATCATGGTATACCAGGACCAATGTAAGAAAATCATACGCAAACCAACAATGACTGTAAAATTTCCATCTGGCCCAGAGAAGATATGCTCCCTAGTTACTTTACTAGTCATATACTTTTATTAATAAGCAAATGCAGAGTTTGGTCTGATAAAGAGTTGACTTGCGCTGTAGGAAACAGACATACTCCAGTTCTCTTGGGACAGAAGCAATACCAGGCTTGTTTAAACCAATTCCATATACAGAGCCGAATATATCATCTTCCAGTGAAAAGTTCAAGCAGTTGAAACATAAGCCTGCTGGAACTCTGACAGAACTGCTCTAAAACAATATGGTGTTGTGTGTTTCAAAGATTTTATGGCCGTTATATGGACGGGGAGCATGACCCGCTTGTGACCTGTAAAACCCCATCCATGCGAGACTTTTCGCCGTGTGCTGCTTCACCACTGGTCATTTCTAAAGGTGAAAAGTTCATTTAGCCACTTCCTTACCTTCACTGAAGTTTACATAAGAATAGTTTAGTGTGTAGAGTTGTTTTCCCAAGTCAAACTATAGTCAAAAGTGACCCTTTTGAAAAAATGGTTAGCTACATCATATATTAGATAAGTATATTAAATCTATTTATTGATATACTTTTATTAATGTTCTAGCCATCTGAACAAAGCAGTTTGTTAAAATAAACCACCCAAAACAAGCAAATCTAGTTTTTATACCAGTTAATTCTGACTGAATGAAACCATTTGCAAAAACAAACCTCCCAATTCCAAACCAATCGAATCTAGTTTCTGAACCAGTTCATTCCATCAGAATGAAGTGATTCACTGAAATGAACTATCCAAATAAGTCATATCTAGTTTTTGAACCAGTTCATTTTTTTCTGAATGAAGCGACTAAAACGGACGGACCACCCAGACCAATCAAATCTGGTTTATGAATCAGTTAATTGCTTCTAAACAAAGCCATTTGTACAACTGCCCAAACCAATCAAACTAAAATGAATCATCTTTCCCAGTGTTTTTGTTGTGCTAATCTCGACTCACTGGAGAAAATATCTCATTCCTGGAAAAGCAACGATGCTTTGAAAACAGCTACTGTGAATCTTTATGAACAAGTTCACTGAAAAGAACTATTTGAAAAAAGGACTTCATAACAACAAATCATCCAATCGGACCAATGCACTGGAATGAGTCAACATGTTGTCATGTTAAACAGCTACAATAGTAGTCATTGCTAATTATGGGAAAAGCTACAGTACAGTGTTTTGAAAACAGCTACTTGCACTTCTAAAAAATGTAGTTAAGCAAGCAGAATCTCTGTGTTCATTTACTTACTTTCTTCCCAATATTGCAAAAGATTTTAAGTTGAACTTTTGGCTCCATGGTAAACTTGTTTAAAAAGAACTCAGTTAACACATTTGATTACTATGTTCGTACCTTCCAGGTCATCGATGGATTTTTCCAGTTTGGCCACTGTCCTCTCTGCAAACTCTGCGCGGGTCTCAGCCTGAAAAAAACAACACGGAAGTTGAAAAAAAAAACACATTTGGGATGAGAAAGGGCAGTTTATATTTGACCCTTGTCTCATTTATTGCCTTCTTTACCTCCTTCAGCTTGTCACTAAGAACTTTAATTTCCTCTTCATACTTGTCTTCTTTTTCTGAGTACTGAAACATGCAAACAAAGACAGATACAGCAAATCTGAATAAACTTTGTATCGCTCTCAGAGCTATCATGTTGTGAGAACTTTAACCGTAAATTGCTGTCTTTTAGCTTCAAAGCGATTATGATTATTATAGAGGTCTGAAATTGTGACTTTGTGAACATTAACAGATAAAAGAGAGATGTTGACTTACTTTCTCTGCCTGAGCCTCTAGGGATTTAAGGTTGTTGGTAACGTTTTTCAATTCCTCCTCTAAATCACTAGCTTTGCTGAAGTGTTTGAGAAGAAAACAATGTTTTAACTGCTCAAGCAACAAACATTCACATCTTAAAATGTGAGAACAAAAGTGTGAGAATGGGCAAATGATACCATTCAGCGACTTCAGCTCTCTCCTCAGCTCGCTCCAGCTCCCCCTCGAGAATCACCAGTTTACGGGCCACCTGTAGCAGAGATGACATTCAGATGAAGAGCTTCAAACATCTGGAAGCGTTGTTCCTTCAGGCGCTTGTAACTCACCTCTTCGTATTTGCGGTCGGCCTCCTCAGCGATGTGTTTGGCCTCCTTCAGCTGCATCTCCTGGATCTCCATCTTCTCCTCGTCCTTCACGGCACGGTTCTCGATTACCTTCATGCCTCTGGAGATGAAACCAGCAGTTAGTGATTAGATTATCAATTGGAGATGTTATTGATGAGCTCTTCAGTTAATATGCTACAGATCAACAAATTTGCTGAGTGTTATTTCATAATCAGCAGCGTTCCAAGGTCATGACATCTGGAAATGGGAACTGACCAATGAATTTCCATGAGCTTTCCAGTTGTTTGTGATTGCTATGTAAGATTTTTTTTAACACTGATTCAGATAAACTTGCTAATGAATAATTCAAACAATTTGTGAACCGGTTTGAACAATAGACTACATGGAACATTGTGATTTCCATGCATGGAATTTCTGAAAATTCATGGAAAATTTCCTTTTACACTTTTAAAAATAAAGGTGCTTCACGATGCCATAGTAGAACCTTTTTGTCTAAATGGATCCATAAAGAACCTTTAACATCTGAAGAACCTTTCTGTTTCACAAAAGGTTCTTTGTGGCAAAAGAAGGTTCTTCAGATTATAAAAAAGGTAAGAAAGAGATGGTTCTTTAGAGAACCTTTGACTGAATGGTTCTTTGTGGAACTAAAAATGGTTCTTCTATGGCATGATGAACATTTAAAATATATATTTTTTAAATATATAAACAATAATAGGTAGGTAAATCCCTCTTAGGTCTTCACTCGAGAGAACCATAACCTCTCAAACAGGGTTAAAAGTAACTATCTTTACTCTTCAAATTATATTTTAATTCTGTCACGTTGTGCTAACATCTTGCTTGTGGACTGTTTTCCAATGAGACAAAGATGTTCTGGTCAACCAGAGCCATGTAGTTTGTACCCGAAGCAATACAGAAATTAATTCCTTCTGCCATTATTTAAAAATTAAAAGTTTCCATTGACCTCTCGCTCTCATCTGCTGCTTTCTCCGCCTCTTCCAGTTTCTGCAGTGCAGTTGCCAGCCTCTCCTGAGCCCGATCCAGTTCCTCCTCCACCAGCTGAATTCTGCGGTTCAGGGCCGCCACATCACCCTCAGCCTGACGACAAAAAAGATCAAAAGTTACTTACATACATTTATATTCAAATATACATGTGGCTTGTAATAATGTTCTAAAATGTTTCATGTCTGTGGAGATTCTCAAGATGATGGCACGTCATTTTCGTCAGTTTTTTTGCACAAAGCACAATCAACTGCGACAGAAAAAACATTTTTACACTCTTTACAACCACCACCACCCGTTGTGATTCAAACAAAGATTAGCCTCAGAATGAGCACAATGGTGCCTCTGTGACATTTCTCGGCTTTAAAGAGACCTCAAAGCCAAACCGCCCAGTTATTGGACTGATTATTGCAACTGTAATTATGACAAATATCACCATGGCTCTCTCACAGATGCTCAACTGAGCGAGCAAGCAATGCTGTCAGAACGGTAGGAAAATCTCGCAGCCAGGAAACTGCATCTGGGTTTAAACTTTAAGAGGAGACAGAAAAACAGGGCATGGGGGAAAAGTTAAGAAGAGTAAATTGTCCGTTTTCTGATAGTATCTTTGTTTTGAGTCAGAGCTGCTGCTATGGACTCCTGCTGCTTTATTTGAGGTCCAATGGACTATTTAGAGCATGAAAGGTAGTAAACGGATCGAGGCTGACATACCACACTACCTTTAAGCTTTTTTTATAGCTAGTTTGCTACTGGATAACATAAAACGATCTTTAATAAAACACAAAAATTCATGTAATATATCACAGAATAGGGCCAAACCTCACCATTGCGAATGTTTTCTCATAATTTCAACTTCTTTTCTTGTAATGCCAACTTTTTCTTTCAATTTTGACTTATATTTCACAGTCGAACTTTATATCTTACAATGTGACTTAACATATCCAAATATAACTGTATAACTTGTTCGAATCCTTGGTCAAAGTGCCTTTATGTCTACAAATATAACTTTTTTCTTATATTAGCAACTTTTTTCTCATAATTGTGACAACTGTATATATCACAATACAACTTTATATCTCGCACTGTGACAATAACTTTCAAACCAACTATCAATGTGACTCTAAAAATGTTATATTTCACAGTTAAGAGGAATAAAGTCGGAATTGCAAGATATAAAGTTGTATTTCAAGGTATAAAATATTTAGTGTAATTGCGACTTTTCCTCATAATTGTGACATAATTGTTTCCTCATAACTTTATATTTCGCATTTATGAGAAATAAAGTTATAATTGCGAGATATGTTTTATTTCCAGATATAACATTTCTTGTAATTGCGACTTTTTTCTCACAACTGTAACTTTATCTCAAAATACAATTTTATATTTTTCAATGTGTGAGGTTGTATCTTGCAATTTATCTCAAAATTTATGGTATTTCACAAAATGCCTGTTAAATATGCTTTTCAATATCGACATCATTCAAGAGGGGGTGTTAAATGAACATTTATTCACACATCTTTCACCAACACATCAATGGAGTAGGAAGTTGACCCCCTTTCGAATAAAAGAGAGCCAGAGAGGGGAGGAGAAAAATGCACAGGAAATGGACACACTCCACATCCTCTCCCC
>JAFVLL020003617.1:0-124789 GCA_021397915.2 Tor tambroides | reverse complement strand
TGAACGAAATGACTCGAAAAAAGATTCGTTCATTTTGCTGAACGAGACTCAAAGGTCCGAGTCAGTAAAATGATCCGAACTTCCCATCACTACGTCATATTCTTCATCTAAATTAAGTGGTTTTATTCAAAAATATTATTTATTAGGTCTAGAAATCACTCCTTTAACTGCAATAACTACCATTTTTATTTGCTTTTCTTTCCTGTTGGATAGATGGATTAATGGTTGTATGACTGAATATAATAGGTCCCTCAGACCAAAAAAGTCAGAAATATCTCATCTATAGACAGAGATAGATAGATAGATAGTAATCTTTAAGAATTATGAAAGTACTAAACAGATAGGCCTAAATAGACAAAAACTTAGCAATTGCTAGTTAAAACAAATAAATTGTTAATTTTGTAAATTAAAATGGTTTGTAAGACTAAAATAACGGTGCAATAAACTTGTATGAGAAAACACTGAGGCCTAACAGCTGCCCAAAAGCAAATTTGGGGGTCGGACTGTCCCTTTGGACCAACGCCTTTCATTCCACAACCTCACGTCTGCATCCAGGTCTCACTGTTCACCTAAACATACAATTATAGTCTTCAGAGGAGCCCGGGAGCTTTTTATAGACGCCTGTGCTCACAGAGGGAGCGCGTAGAAGAGTCCAGAGAGAGTAAAGACGATCTGTAAGAAGAAAGAAATAAGAAGATTTGTCTCACTTTCTCCCGGAGCTCTCGCTCATTGTCCAGCTCGCGCTGCAGAACCAAAGCTCGATCTTCTGCGTCATCCGCCTGCTGCTGCAAAGTCTGGATCTTTCTCTTCACTGCGTCCAAAGAAGTCACACCTGTCATTTTAGATACTTTATTATATTATATTTACTACTAAATAACGAAACAAACCGCGACTTTGGTCAGGAAAAAATAAAATGATGTGCAAAAACAAAGGCAAACTTCTCAAAAGGCTATAAAAAAAATAAATACGTCAAAATGGAACGCCTAAAAATATACAGCCTATAATCCCGAATATAGGAATGTTAAAAAATAACGGAATGCTAATGTACTTGGATGGCCAGTGCAAAAAAAAGGAAAAGAAAAAGGAGTGAAAACGACACGAAATGTGCAATCCCAAATTCTTCCCAGTCCGGATCAATACAAAACGGTTCAGTGAACAAAAAAACGTCTTCGCAGGAGGTTATTCCTGTCTCATGGAGTCATTGGAATGTGAGAGAATATAAGGAGGCAGATCTTCTGCAGGAAAGTTTCAATGTAACTGTGAAAAAGTGAGGTCCTGGTGACGTCAGGGTGGGCGGGGCGTCCATGGAGTCACAGTTCAGTCTCATTTTATGATAAATGATCCAGAGAAAGAAGTACTCTTTTGGCTTATATTTACTCATCTTTTTTCCTAATTTTTTTTGTAAATATTTTAATTGATTTATACTACACTATAAAAGTATTTTTAACATGTGATGTAATATGCAAATACATTAATTTACCACAAGAAGACGTTTCAAGAAGGGTCACATTAAAAATCATGTTGTACACCTTGATTAACATTTTAATTAAGTTACATTATAACATCTTATGAACCCAATCTGTCCATTAAAATGACTTTAGCTGATGTAACTTCATGTACTCAGGCTGATTCAATCATATTTTTGAATAAGACTATACGGTTTTAGACTTTCACATACCTGACAAAACATTTTTCAGTATATACATTATTTTCAAGCCAAAAATTATGTTTTTAATCATATCAATGTTTTGTTACCATCTATATAATTTGTTAATTTGATTTTCGTTTCAATTCTTAAAATGAAAATTCAAAGTAGTCAAAAGGCAAAATGCTCTTCTCACTGCAGGTGGTGACTTTGCCAACACTTACTAATTCAACACAGCAATTAAACGCAAGATTTCAATTACAACCCCCACAATTAAAACCTCCAGTTTTGACCTTAAATACCATTTCATGAGTGACACACTTTCCTCAGAAGTGTGCTTTTGTTCTAAAGACGAGCCAGCGTTGATTTCATTAGTCACAGGAGTGTGGCCCTCTATGTTTGCTTTCCCTGCATTCTTGGGATTCCTGGGCTGCTACATGGCAACCAAAGTCCCAGTCTCCCCTGCTGTTCACTGACTTATCAGTAACAGGCCTCGAAAATCCCTCTCTCATTGAGAGTATCTTACTTCTGTGGCGTTGCGAATGCAGATGTATAATTAGTTTACAGTTTCCTCTAATGCATGACATGTGGTAGGCTTGTCTGGAGCACATTTTCAGGGCAACGCTCCAAGGAACTCGAAATGTGCTTGTATCCCCAGTTTTAGGCCTCTCAGTCTGCCTAAAGATAACTAGAACGTTCTACAGGAAATGAATCTTACTCAGAAATACATTTGTCCTCTTATTGAATAAAGTTTGATGTTATGGTTTGTCTTGTAAAAGTGTTTTGTGGTCAACGACAACATCTCTCTTTAAATGGATTTACCCACATGTTGGAATCATTAAGGATTCACAAACAACCGAATTGCCCCTCCTCAGCTTCCTTCTCAAACTATCCAGTCATTTCCTTTGAGGTCACATTGTGAGGAGTAACCCGAGCTTATCAGAGCAGAGGACAGGATGGACCACTTCAGACCCATGCAGGTGTGATTATGGCAATTTTCTCACTCGTCCCAAGGCCAAACACGTTTTTACAGGTGAAACACTTTGTGATTCATTTCAGCTTAAAAGAATAGTTCACCCAAAAATGAAAATTTGCTGAAAATGAACTCACCCTCATGCAAGTTGTAGATGAATTTGTTTCAGAATTTTTGAGAAATTTTGCATTATATCACTTGTTCGTCAATGGATCCTCTGCAGTGAATGGGTGCTGTCAGAATGAGAGTCCAAACAGCTGATAAAAACAACACAGTAATCCACAAGCAATCCACACCATTCCAGCCCATTTATTAATGTCTTGTGAAGTGCTGAGCTGCGTGTTTGTAAGAAACAAATCCATCATTAATGGTTTTAATTTCAATCCATTGGTTACAGCAATAATTGTTTTTTCTCCAGTGAAAAAAGTTGTCTTTTCTGAATCAGGAGAGAAATATGCACAGATCAAGCACTGTTTACAATTAGAAACAGTTTAACACATTTCTAAACAAATACGTTGGTGGTCTTTGATGTGGTCACTGGAGAAAGCATTATTATGGATTATGGACTCATATTTTGGCCAGAAGCAATGGTTTAAAGTTTAAACAACTTAATGATGGATTTGTTTCTTACAAACAAACATCTTTTCACTTCAAAAGATGTCAACTGATAGATTGGAGTCATGTGGATTACTTATGGATTACTGTGATGTTTGCACTCTCATTCTGACGGCACCCATTTACTGCAAAGGATCCACTGATGAACAAGTGATGAAATGCTAAATTTCAGCAAATCTGTTCAGATGAGCAAACAAACTCATCTACATCTTGGACAGAATGAGGGTGAGTATATTTTCAGAAAATATTCATTTTTGTGAACCATTCCTTTAAAAGTACTTAATTTGTTTGTTTAAACCTGAAAATGATCTTTTCAGTGAGCGATGTGTCAGTTTCAAGGAATTACAGAAGTAAACCTGAGGAGAAAGGTATTTTAAAAGATTCATGTCTTGTGTTGACATGTTTTATGGAGGTAAAGCTTTTTATTGCCCTATAAATCCCCATTTGAAACACTTGGAAATGGTGCCGTGACCCTGAAACAGACCAGCTGGGGTGACAGGAAGTGAAAGCATCATAACAAAGCCTGAATGACTCAAGTTGTTTATCATAGAGGAATCATGTCTGATTCTGTTTTATTGAACCCTAGTCTAAAGAATGCGTCACTTACGTCAGCAGCTTTTATCTCAGACAGTTCCAGTTTCTCTTGGGCGTCTTTCAGGGCCTCTGAGTACTTGTCCAGTTCATCTTCAGTCTGTTTGAGCTTCTTCTGCAGGCCGACCAGCTCATCCTCCAGCTGTATGAGGAAGAGTGAGTAAATGTATCAGAGCACTGCACACATGACATAACTCAAAGGAATTTATCCCAGACGTACAAACAAAAATCTGTCTGGAATGTGTATAGTAATATTAAAAGTATTATCAACAGTTATCACCTCTAATATCAACCTTTTTTTAGCAAAGTAACTGTAATAAGACAAATATGAATAATGATGAATATTAAACATATATATGGTGCATAATATAATTTTAAAAATATATTTAAATATACATAATATATACACAATGATTAAAAAATAAGATTTTATTTCTGTAGTCTAGTGATTTAGACATATACAATAAATAAATGGTTATGCGTTTTATGACTTCTAATATTTAATAATATATGGCTTATGATAATTGTAATATTCATTAGACATTTTTTTTTTTTTTTAACTTTTGGAGTCTAATGACAATTTATGTCAGAGTAAAACAATAATATAATTTTAATAATAAATATAATTTTATTGTTGTAGACTAGTGGTTGTTTAAATTTCTAAAAAAGTTTTGGTAACCCATATTAAATCATACAGGCCTGCTCTCTGTAATGGACAGATAACTATATTTAATTTTAGTAAGAGGTAAACTGTCATATGGCAGTAAGTGAGATAAACACTCACAAACACTTTGCTATCTGTGACTATCAGTTTGGCTGGGTTCTTGTGTTTAAGAGAGTGTCTGTTAATCTACTAGGATTCCAGACAGCTTGACCTCTCTTGTCCATTTATATCCTGAGGTGTTATGAAAGGTGGAAGATGGAGTAACTAACAGCCAATATACATTTACTGAGGTATTTGTCAGTTTGCAAAGAGCTGTAAAATTTCTACTGTGACTTTCTAGAGTACAGTATTATATCAATAACCTAATTCACAATCATTTGCAAATAGTTTGTTATTCAGTGTATGTTAATTTCGTATTTATTAATCTTTATTATAGTTAACCTATACAGCTTTTAACACTGAAAAAGTATTAATACATGAAAAAAAATACATTAACCAAGATTAATAAATGCCTTAAAAGAACTGTTCATTGTTAGGTGCAGATTTTTTAGGATTTCTACATAATTGTACAAAAAAAGTAGCCACTGTTGTGAAAGACCCAGAATTGCAGCTCAAATGCATACTTGGTTTTCAAGTATGAGGTCTTGGCTCACTTCCCCTTGATTACAATCATACAGTCCAGCCTTGACAGACGCTATTGCCAGCAGTTTTGTTGGGACTCGAAGCATTCTTATATTTTTCACCTCACTCTCTTCTATCTGGATCTACCTGAATTTCTAAATTCTTACCTGCTTGCATTTGTCCTCAGCAGCTTTCTGTTCTGTCTCGGCCTGCTCTGCCCGGTCGATGGCATTCTCCTTGTCCAGTTTGAGCATCTGCATCTTCTTCTTGATGGCCTCCATGGTTGCAGGTTGATCTAGTGTCTAGGTCAAATATGAAATTCAAGGGAGCTACGAACGAAGTGCAGTTCTTGGTCCTTCAGCCGAAAGTGTGGTCAGACTAATGGATGCGAGGAGATTTAGGAGAGGAGAAGAATGCAGCTGATGCTGCCTGCAACCAAGAGCTGCCAGCAATGCTGGATCGCTTTACATAACCAAACCAAAGTCTAAAACACCCCCCTCTCCCCCACCCATCTCCCTATCTAACCACTTGTGAGAAGGAATGGCCTGGACCGAACACAGTCAGAAGCACTTCTCCTTATTTGGAGTGGTGCATATTGTTTTTAAAAAAGGACCAAGGGATGGAGAGGTGAGCAGATAGGACCTGACTCCAGATTTAACCACGTAATTGAGCTTAAGGGTGGAAGAACTTTTGTATCATGTTCTTGTTACACTCTTAAAAATAAATGTTCTTTATGAAGAACCTTTAACTATATACCCATAGAAAAAACGAATCCAAGACACTTCTTCCGGTTCCAAAATGTTAAAAAGCCTTTATTCAAACATGGCTCACTCTCACAACCTTTAACTTTCATGGAAAAAAGTTATTGTAGAATAGGGTTCTTTATTGTAGAAAAGGGTTCTTTGGATTATAAAAAATGTTCTTCACACTAAGAAAAAGAATGGCTCTTTTAAGATCTGTTCACTGAAAGGTTCTTTGGGGAACCAAAAAGTGTTTATTCAGTAGAATTGCTGTGAAAACCTCACTTTGAAACCTTTATTTTTAAAAGTGTACATGACAGTCATCTAAAAATTAGTCTAAAGAACTCAAATTCAAATACCAGTAGTATTACTGCAAAAATGTATGGTTATGTACTTTTTTTAAAACCCTAACCCTTAGCAGTCATGATGATACCTCAAATTGTGCGGTTTGCTGTAGAAGGCGCTATTATTTTTCTTATTATGCTGCTCTCTGAAATACTCTACTCTTATTGGTCAATCACGGCACTGAGCGCTCAGTTATTTTTACCATTGTTCATGGCATTGATTCAAACTGCTCAGCCGGAACTAAAATCGCCATTTATTCTCGTTTTATACGAATGCAATTGCCGCAGTAACCGAAATAATCGCAGAGCACGGTGTTCGTCTTGTTGCTGATTTTTTTGTGCACTGTAATGGATTTTTTTACTTATCACAAACTTTAAGCAAAAATTATAAAGTAGCCATACAATAAGCCATATAATAAGCTTACCATTTGTACTTTAATCTGCTGGCCAATAAAATGGCCAAAAATCCTGTAGGCATACATTAAAGACTATTTAATGGAAAGAATATTAGAGAAACTTGGAAGTGGGCTATTTTAAATTGGGTAGGTAGCAGCTACCTATGTAGTAGCAATGTACAAAAACCCACTTAGAACAGATTTACAACCCCAATTTAATAGACAATGGTTAATCATATCTACACTGAAAGGAAATAAAGTGGCTTGCTATTCATTTCATACCTTGTTCAGTCAAGCCTGACATAAAGCTTGATTTAGAGTTGTTGAGACCCAAAGTGCTAAATAGTCAAACCGTTGGGTTTAACTGCTTTGGCACTAAAAACTAGAGCAGAAGTGCAGAATGTAACACATTTTTCCCACTGGCTCTCTTAACTGCTATTGGACACCAGCCATTCCATTAGACGTTTGGTGAATTACAACAAACAGTATAGTTTAGCTTCTTCTAAACTGGGTCTTCAGATTTATTTTCGCTCAGATGTTCTGATTTTACACATTTTTAGCTAAACAAATGTTTGAATTCCCACCATGCCACAAACCACAACTTTAGCATCAAGGTGATAAAACTGCGAGACATGTTCGGCATGTACCTTAGACATACTCGTCCGTCAAACAGATGATTCACTCTCCACAACACCTGGATGAGCATTCTGAGAAGAGTGTTCAAAAACACCTGTGCTCCAGACAGACGGCTTTTCTGACGTCTGCTGCATGTCATCGTTACATATAACGTCATAGCAATACACAGATGTTTGGCACCTGTATACCCACTCCAGTGTGCCCTGTCTTTGTTGGCCTCCCTTAGGCACTGTTGTAAGGAAAAGACGTAATGTCATATGGCATTCGTTCAATGTTACTTACTCATGCCTGCCCCACTGAGCTTTAAGGATGAAGGGAATTATGAATGTGTGTCATGTTGTGGAAGAAGTTTAACCGACGAGTACAACACAAAGTGTACTTTGTAAAATCAGCCAACAGAGAAAAACGTGTTTTAGGAATTCATTTAATGCAGGTAGAAATCTAAAAATTGCTTAGAGCAATGTTCAATACAACATTCCAAGTTCAATACAAGTTAAAGTTAAGGTCGATTACCACATAAAGTATTGTTCCTCAGTCAAAACAAAAGCATTGGCGTACGTTTTTGCTTACAAAACTGGTAATCATTCGATCTGTAAAGTTCAAAAGTTCTTTTATAAAATGTAAAATTGTGTGTAAAAAAAAAACAATAGAACCCTGCCCAAAACACAATAGAAAATCTAATGGATTTAATGGTTATAATGGAAATTGTATTGGTTTTAATGGAAACTATAATGGTGTCTACTGGTGAGTGATGGATTCTATTGGTGGGATGTTAAATCCTATTGGAAAAATGCCTAAAACACACTACAAAAAGGAATTTTGTAATGGTTTTACTTGAAAAAGCTAATGGTTCATAATGGTATTTTAATGGAAACGATTGGAATTTCTGTGATGGTTTCTATTGGGCTTCTATTGTTTTTTGTTTAGCAGGGTAAATTGTCATATTGTGGTAGGACTACTCATTTACTGACAAACAAATTGAGCTGTTAGGTTATTTTAGAAAGTATAAACTTGTGTAAAAAGTGTAAAAAAATATTGAGCTGTATACTTCTTAAAGTGTCAAATTTGTAAAGAAAGTATAAAAAAGTGTAAAAAGAACTAAACTGTAAAGTCTAAATCGTTGTTTTGTGGCGGAACTGCTATTTATCAACAACTAAATTTCTTGATAAGGTAAAAAGTAAGTAAAAAGTCTTCCATGCTAACACAAAAACACTAGTCAGTTTTTTCTGTAGTAATTAACATGCCACAAATGCTATCGATAAATATTAACATTCCTTTAAACTAAGCTTAATGTGTTGGAATGTACTGTACATATGAGATCAATATGTACTAGTCTGCTACCTTTTCTAAAACATGTTGTCATGTCAAAAGGGAGTAGACCACACTAAACACAAAGAAAAATGGCAAGGAGTGTCCCTTCTTTGGACGAGCAAAGTAACTAAAATTAGTGCCACTAACTTAACTACATTTTTCAGTTGCGTGATAGTAGCCCAGCTGTGTTTTCAAAATAACATAGCTTTTCCTTAAACAAGCTAGTTTTTGAAAAATTATCATAGCATATAGCTTGATAAAAGTAGGGCCTATTACGCACAAAGTTCTTCCGCTGCTAGTAGGCTACTATTTGGCCTTTAATAAGCGTTATGTCACTAAATATGAACATTTTGGAAAAGTTTTTCACAAGCTTGTCAAGCAAGTTACAGTTGTAAAGTAGCTTCCCCAAAACTAACATGCACATATGCTTAACATACACACATTTATTTTAACTTCCCTCAACTGTTGATGTATTTATATGCTTCTTTTAAGTGCAGAATGATCTGTTCTGTGGGAAATGCAGGCATTCAGCTGGAGATAAGACAAGAGCAGATGACTGAGGGAGTAATTGTGAGTGAGTGAGAGCAAGAGACAGAGGCAGAATATCACAGGCCCCTCCCACAGGAAACCCTAGCTCAGCTCAGCATGACCTTTTATGGTAAAAATTCCCCAAACCGCTGGCTGCCTGTCTTGGGAATAGCTGTTATAAGATATAACTCGATTTAAAGAAACAAGAGCACAGAAAGTACAGCCACAAGTCTGATTTTAACAGTAGCAAAGAGAGAGCGATGCACAAAAACAGCCACATATAGGCTAGTTCTGATCTCCTGGTATGCAAACTCCACCTTACATTAGGTTTGGTATTAATTATAATTATTTAGTTTAAGATTACATTAAAGTTTAGCCTCAAACGTTCCAAAATGCTAGTTCACATCAATAAAACAGATTGTTTGGTAGCAGTTTGTCACTTGTCAGACTAGTGCAAACATTGACGACTGATTCTAACCGTAGCACTACCAAAAACTAAAGTGCCCCCTTGTGGTGTATTAGCGGGCAATGCAGGCACTGTAGGTCGCTATTTTGACCACAAACTGCTTTTCCACGTGAACGACTCAGATTCCTATTTTCCAAGCCCAGTTCTGCCATCTTGCGAACAAAGTAAGTGACTGCAAAGATATAATGTAGGTTACTTAAAAAAAATAAAAACTACTGCACCATAAACACAATACAAAAAACTACAACACAACACAACAACCGCAAGATAAATTTAAGGTTTATATTAATATTTCATATATATATATATATATATATATATATATATTCTTAAAATCACACAAAAGCATCTGTCAAATAGTGAAGGCCATGGACTTAGTCATACAGATCTTATTAGATTAAATGAATGTATTGAGTGAATGAATATAGTCATTGAGCAAAGTTTATAGGCTACTACTTTAACTTTTATAATGACCAGCAGAGGGAGCAATGACTCCAAATATGTGTAAAACCCTGCTGTTATGGCTGTTTTCACAACAGGTGATCTCTCTGATTTTACATATAGCGTCATCCCTGCTGAATAAAACAATAGAAACCATCACAGCATTTGTAATGGTTTTACTGGTTATACTGGGAATTGTATTGGTTTTAATAGAAACTGTAGCCTAATGGTCTCTGTGTGTCTAATTTGTCACCTTCTATTGGTGGCTTGTTAAAACCACTAAATCCTAATGGAATATGTCCCAAAACACACTACAGAAAACCACTTTTAATGGTTTTAAAAGTTAATAGTTGATGGTTTGTAATGTTTGTAATGTTTTTTTGTAGTGGAAACCATTAGAATTTCTGTATTGGTTTCTATTGTTTTTTTCTTCTTCAGGTAATTAAGTACTTAATTTTAAAATATTTAATAAATAAGATTTTTTCTTAGTCAGTTGCACTAAAGAGAGCTTTTTTCTTTAGTGGCCCAAAATCATAACATTGATGAAAGTCTTTGGGCTATCTGTTTGTACAACCAATGGCAGACAGGTGGAGCCGCCATTGCCATTATTAAATCCAGCTGTTGGTATAGAAATCACATGCTTAATGAAAAACATGAATAATCGACTTGACTAAGTAGCGGAACTATTAAAGTAGACTTGCCATCATAAATCTCTTCCAAATCCATCAACCTAATTTCAAAAGTTAATCCGTCCTATTCCCAACTGAGCTCTCCGCTTGCATGAAAAACATTCTTCCAGTTGCTCTATTCTCTGAAAACAATCAGAGGCCCCTGCATCCTCCCTGAAGACATGCATTCAAACAGAAACAATAACTGATGTTCTCACTTAAGTTTAAAACGGTCAAGAAACTGGGCTCAAACCCTTCAAGCATCAGGTGACATTATGCGTGTTGTTAATGCACAGCATGATAGACTATATTTTGCAGTGGCAGGCGTCCAATCTGTGCAACATCAGAGAGTAATCTAGGACACAGCTATCCCAAGCTGTCAAAACATCCTTATAGTGTTTCTGTGGAATTCATTCTTGGAAGTGAGCGTAGAAAGACGTATAGCTTCAGATGAAGAACCAAAAGTATTCGCCTCCAACAGACAGAGAAAAATGGGCATTTTAAAATGGCAGCATACCAAAAACAACACAAATCATTTGGATGTGAACTCGGTATGTTCTAATCAGAGGTATTGTGAAAGGCGAGGAGGGAGAGGTTCAACAAGCGTCTTCAGTGTGATGCTCCTGGGAGTGAAGACTTGTGAAACACAGTTTGCAGTAGTCTATGGTGAGGCCCCCACAAAGAGAAAAGTCTCCCGGGTGTGCCAAGTGCATTTGAGTTCTTTGGCAGGCATTGCCCATGAAAGCTGCTGCCTAAGAAACTTCAATCATCACACAATTACTCACAAGATGTTCACACACACTCAAACAGACTTGTAGAGACAGGTAAATATCAGAGGTGAAAGGTATCTTCAGAGGTTTTTTGATGCCAAACAGCGTCATGGCTACTCTGAAACTCTGCTAAGTTAACAAAATATGTTTTTAGCTTGAACAGGTATATGCTAACATTAATGGTGCACAGAGCATTAGCATCAAAAGCAGGAGTCTCCATCAGTTTTGGGGCTATTAAGTTACAAGCTAAGCCTAAATTAAAGTTGTTCAATTACAGTTGAGTTATACTTTAGGAAAAGTATTCCAAAAAAAACTGTGATCCTTTATTCAGCCTTTATTGCTGGAATGACCCAGCTAACAAAATTATGTTCTAAGAACATTCTCATATATGAATGTTCTCGGAACATTAAAAAATGACCAGGTTTTTTTTTTTTTTGCGCTATATATATACATTTATTTATTTTTATTATTGGTTGGTTGGTTATATTAACATTAGAGAAAACATTAAGGGAATGTTTAATTTTATGATTTTGCAAACATTATGAGAACGTTACTTTTGAAAGTTATGAACAATCTTTTGCATTTGAACCATTTGAAACAAACATCATCCAAATAAAATGTTTCAGAAAAATGTTCTATGGACAATGTATAAATAACATTTTTGTGCTTACATTTTGATAACATTATTAAAACTTAAAGAACTTTAAACGAATTATTAACTTCACTGGAAGAATGTTCTTAACTTTACGCGAACCTTGCCAGAACGAGCCAAAGTTCTGAGAACATTCCCTGTTAGCGGAAAACATGAGGTAGACTATTTTTTGAATGAACAAAATGTATACCACACTTTTATTTACTTTTAAAATACATAACTTGATTATGAATAATATTTCATAATATTTCATAATATTTTTTTATATATACAACAGTAGTCTATGCCAACACCTGGCAACATAGAACAAAAGAACGGTTGGATTATGTTTTTCAAACGGGGGCCCGACAAAAAAAATGCTCAAAACAGCAGCATTTTACAGACTTTTCCGTGAGGAGTATACAAAATTTGCATTGATGTTGCAATTGAATGAAGCTTTTCTCAAATTACAGAGAAATTCCTCCACTGAGAATTATGGAAAACATGCGTGCGGTATGAAGCTTCTCGTTGCGTGCTATACGTACATAGGCTACGACATGAACATGTGGCGTAACAGATGTGGCACATGGAACAGAGATCTCTATGCTCTGGTGGGAACAAGGGGGGATGTACAGCAAGAGTATCGCTGACAAAAAACATAACTCAGAGACCCCTGCTGACAACCGTGCTATTTCATATGAAACAGCGCTACGCCGCATTCAGCGCCGCGTGACCTGATGTGTCGCATGTGTGCTATGCTGTCGTTGAATGAATCACTTTATAAGTCACGGAACGGATTCATGTCACATTAAAGTCGACTGTATTTGGTTTTTATCGTCTGATTCATCCGCAATAGCACTTTCAGTAGGCCTATAGGCTACCAAAAATAATGGTGTGCAAAGGGATTCACATGGGTGTTCTTCATCAGGGCACAGATGTCTAGGAAAGATTAAACACTTGGATTTCTCCCACAGTTTTCTGAGAGCAGCGAGTCGGCCAGCTGTTGCTCACTATGACACCCAACTTTTTGCACAACTTCCCCTTTAAAGGACCCAGAAGAGCCGCAACTGAATGTAATGCTAATCCATTGCATTCGCCGAAACTTCACCATTTGCGGTTTTGCAAGCAAAACAATGAGGCTTATCTCACGCCGAGAGAAAGCCCTCATCAGCACGTGACTGGATTCTGCCGGAAGGCTTGTAGCCTTTATTTGCTCTGTCAAAAAGTCTAAACCTATCCTGATAAATCTAAATACGCAGACATAGGCTACTTATAGGACTATGGGGAAAAACTCAATTTAAAATCTTACGATATTGCAAACATGCTTATTTTGATTGGAAAATAATGGTAGGCTACTAGATTTTTTTTCTTTTTTTATTTATTTTGCATCTATTTTCTACATCCATGTACATGAATCTTTTCTAAAATTACAGAGAAATACTAGCACTGAGAATTATTGCAAAACATACATGTGGTATTTTACTTGACAGAAGTCTTACTCAAAAGTCTTAAAACTTGTCCCCAGGTAGGCTATACCTTGTCATTATTTATATATATTTTTTTCCATTTTTATCATCATCTAAATTCTCTACTTTTTAATTTATCATATCTTTTTTGTGTGTGTTTGTCAGTAGAGGGCAATCTTAAAATGTCAACCCTGTTCTGAAGAAATATCAGCACTAAATTCTCTTTAAGAAGCACCTTAGCTTTACAACTAGCACAATGAAGATGCCAAAATGCACTTAACACATTATGTACCTGATCAAATGTTTAAAAAACATATAGAAATAACTTTAAAGCCACCTTATTACTGTAAAAAAAAAAAAAAAAAAAAAAATTCATAATGACCCATATTGTGTTTTCATTGATTTCCATGAATAACAGCTGCCTGACCATTCATTTCACATCAGTATTTGTCATAATTTGACATTTTGCATTGTCATCGGGCATAACTTCAACATGACTTCCGATGAGTGACGTGAATCTAAATTAAACATTCTATTAAAAAACTAAGAAACCTTTTACACATTAATTTTGAGAAGTGAGACTTCCGATTATTTTTATAAACTCCTCACATCCTCTTACTATATAGGTGGGTGAAAAAAAGACTAAAAATATTGTTTTCTTTTCTCAGAAAGTACTGAATGCATTATAATAAATACATTAAAATATTTTTTAAAAATCTTAAAAAATATATATAAAAATAAATATATAAATTAATAATTAAATGAGTAAATTAATGATTAAATTTAACTTATTATAATCATTTGACAGCACTAATAATATATATTTTATTATTTTAAACAATTTTTTTATATTTATTATTTGTAGTAATCTTTTATAGGTTTCATAGGTTGAACAAGACAAAATCTAAATCTTTCCAGTTACCCCTTTTGAGGGTTTAAGCAGACAAAGTTACAACATTCACAGCTGAGAGGGGCATTAGTTTCATGTCCATCGGGATCTGACTCTGCAATCCTAATGTTTCAACATGAATGCAGTAGATGCAGCTATCAAGAGACTCATGCACTGGCCTCATTTAAGTAATCAAAAACCTTTGCTAAACTCGAGATGGGAATGAAGGATAAGACTAAAAGATGAAAGCCTTGTAAGTTTGAGTCACGGCCTTGACCAGATGGGTTTTATTTAGTGCTCTCACAAACATTTGGAATCACTGTTAACATATTTCCCCGAACTGTGTAAGATAAAAGATGCAAATCTGTGAATGTGATGTTGTTGTATTCAGTGCTGCTATCTCATTGCACTTTATATATGCAACAAATTTGCATCTATTTAAACAGCAATTGTAGTTAAACGTTAGCATGCAAGTGTATACTGATATACTCGCAATGCTTCAGAAATTAAATATGCATTTGAATATATAAAAACACATTTGTGGAGGCCTGCTAGTGCAGCTCAAACTGTGAAAGTTTTAGGTGGAAACTACATCTCATTTGCAGTCTTTCATTAAGATAATATTACCAGAGCATAGCAAACTACCAAATTTTTAACACTGATTACTATGTGACAAACCATAAACGGGTGTTAGGCGTTGTCTGCTTTGGAATTTCTGGGTTGGGCCATTTAGGATTACCTAAACTTTCCAAAAGTTCTTCATCCAAACCAAAATACTATTTTTAACATTATATTAAAGGAATAGTTCAACAAAAAATGAAAAATTGCTGAAAATTTACCCACCCTCAGGCCATCCAAGATGTACTGTATAGATGGGTTTGTTTCTTCATCAGAACAGATTTGGAGCATTTTTTTTTTTTTGCATTTTTTCACTTGCTCATCATCAGCTATAGTGAATGGGTGCCGTTAGAGTGAGAGCTGATAAAAACATTACAGTAACCACAAGCAATCCACACAACTCAAGTAAAGCAAAAAGCTGTATGTTTGTAAGAACCTTTTTTCTAGAGAAAAGTAGTATGAATCTTGAGGGAAATATGCACAAATCAAGCCTTGTTTGCAAGAGAAAATGGCCAAAGCATTTCTAAACAGATATGTAGGTGGTCTTTGACGTGAGAGGACAACAGAGGATGGAAGTTTTCACTGGGGGAAACATTATTATGGCTATATGGACTGTTGTGTTTCGTGACTTATTTGGTATGACATTCCCTGATCAAACCTCTGCTCAACCCTCTGCAAAGGCCAAACCGAGACATCTAAGCAACATTGAATTTGATTTGAGTGATCTTTTAGTACAGGGGGTGCAGCGACGCCAGATCAAAGAGATCAAGAAGCAAGAAAAGAAGGACCGGAAGCGTTGGAACAAGAACTGAACCTCAAGGCCAACAGGTTCTCTGCCAGATGAGAGCAATCCTTAAGTTAATGAGGAAACAAGAAATATTACGTAAAAAGATAATTAAATTAATGAGGGAAATGATTAAACTTTGTGATTTTTCAAATGAATTGCAAATGTTAGAAAATGAGTTAGAAGAGATGGTGCTTCAGCCTCCAGAGCTATAAAGATATAAAAATACAGAGGTCAAGTATTATGTTAAGGATGTGTGCCGTATAGTTAAGAGCACGTGTATTACTTGTGTTATGGTTTTCTTTGTTATATTCCTAGAAGTGTTGTTTCTTTGTTATATTCTTAGAAGTGTTTGCTTTGCAAAAACAAGCGGTCGGGCGTTAGGAGATGCATTTTGCATAGACATATGCAGAATGGAATTTCTAGCCCCAACCGCAGCATAATCAGCTAAAGGCACCTGTTAGGTGCGAACCCGCGGTTAAGCCTTACATGTATATGGTATGTGGGGTATTGCATTTTTATCATGTGTTTGAAGATAGCTATAGGCATGCTTAACATTTAGAGAGGTTAATGCTTCCCTTTGAACTTTTGCCCCCGCCGCTAGTAGCACACAGCGATAGAAGATGTGCAGCTGGCGTGCACACCAGCATAAGAGAAAGAGGGGGGCTGAAGGGGGAAAGTAACGGAAAGGTGATTGTGGTAATGTTGACGGAGACGAATGAGATGTTATAAATATATGCTGTAATCCTCATTTCGGGGCCGTCATCCCGTGGTGAAGACTTTTCGCTGTTATTTTTGTATTCTGTATTTTGCTTATGAGTTATTGTTATTAATAAAACGAAACCAGATTGTTGGTGATTCGTTCAATTTTAATCACAGTCTCTGAGTAATTATTTACATAATAACCAGTTATCAGAACCTGAATAAAATTCTAATTGCGAGTCTCAAGAGGCCCGTACTTGACTGAGTCAGGACGGTCACCGGAGGTAAAGCTGCTGATCATCGTTGAACATCCCTCAGAACACCAGGTAAATATGGAGACGTCTATATGATACCTTTGTGGGTGCTGAGAATTTGATGTGATACTTGAGGTCCAGTATTTAATCCGGTATAGAAATACAACAGGACTCATATTTTGGCCAGAAGTGACAGTTAAAACGCCTTAATGATGGATTTGTTTCTTACAAACTCACAGCTTTTCACTTCACAATAAATTAATTGATGGACTGAAGTCATATGGGATACTTGTGGATTATTGTGATGTTTTTATCAGCTGTTTGGATTCTTATTCTGATGGCACCCATTCACTGCAGAGGATCCATTGGTGAGCAACTGATGAAATGCTAAATGTCTAAATCTGTTCTGATAAACAAACAAAAGCATTTACATCTTGGATGTCCTGAGGGTGAACTATTCCTTTAATGCGTGAATCAGTCATTGCAATGGTTTTTCAGAAAACTTCAGAAAGTCAACTCAAATGAACAGTGTTCATTTTTCTGTATTCATGTTCCAGAGAACAGGATGAGATATGATGTCTGCTAAATATTACATGTTGCAAAAATCAACGGTTTACAAAAATGTGAAATTTTGAACTGTAAAACACAAACCGAAACAACTGTTTCAAATCGACGGCATGGCAACGTTGCATTTTTTCGCTATTGTATCATTCATGTTAGCTTGATCAGCTATATCCAAACATGTGGTTTGCGTAAAACGTAGTGCCAGAGCAATCGTATCCAATTTCATATATCTTTGTGAGCAAATTTTCTTGTGTACGCTCATTGAGTAAAAATGATTATACATGTGTAATCAAAGAGTATAAATGTTTATACGTGCTTAGGCATGCGCACGTAGGAGTGTGTTTATGAAAGGGCACGTGCACGTGTTTTTCTTGCATTTATTTTTAGCATGGTCACACTTTATATTAGGTGGCCTTAACTATGTGAATGTGAATGTTTATGTTTATTTCATTCATGGATATTTCCCACAAAACTTACTTCATCATCCTCATATATATAATTTATAAAACCATGATGAAAAGGAGGCAGGATGAAGAATATCTTATATTTCCTGCCCCCTGCACGTAGGAGTGTGTTTATGAAAGGGCACGTGCACGTGTTTTTCTTGCATTTATTTTTAGCATGGTCACACTTTATATTAGGTGGCCTTAACTACTCTGTACTTACATAAAAAAATAAGTACAATGTACTTATTGTGGTCATATTGTATTTCAAATCACTTTTGCTGCTATTGAGGTGGGATATGGGTAAGTTTAGGGAGAGGTTTGGTGGTATGGGTAGGTTTAATGGTGGGTTAAGGTGTAAGGGATGGGTCAACAGTGTAATTATAAATGTAATTACAGAAATTAATTACATATAGGTATTTTTAAATATATAAGTACAATGTAAAAACATGTATGTACACAATAAGTGCATCGTATCAAATGATTAATTTCAATGTAAGTACATAGTAGTTAAGGCCACCTAATATAAAGTGGGACCAGCAGCATTAATCCCAAATACTGGGTTGCATCTATTTGTTTAGCACTTTCATCCAGATGAAGACAAACAAAAGAAATCCAGAGAAGTGCCAAAATATGACGTTCCAGAATTGCTCAGAAAAGTACAAGTTAGTACTTTGTTAGTAACTGTATATTTGTTCTCAAAAAGCCAGTGATTTGTGTGATTTTTCTTTGCTAAAACATTAAACAGTCTTGGCTGTCTGTCAGCTCACCGCTGTCTGGCCAATGAGATGCAGGGTGGCTAAACACGCCCACTGACCATCTCCCTGAATGGAAATCACACTGATATTTGTGACCCTCTTCCTTCCATATGCTGCCAAGAGCAAGCTGTGATTGGCACACATTATTTTGTTGGTTTTTAAGTTGGCAAATATTCACGCAGGTGTGTTTTAGTTCAGCGGTAGGCGTTCTGTGTGAACATGGTGAACAATGTTTGGATTTAAAGTAACATTTTAATTGGTTGCAAAGCGCTGATCAAACAGTGTGGGCGATTTTATCAGTTGGTTGTGATGACCTTGAGTAGACTGTGTTTATATTTTGTAATACCTTAATAGATTTAGAAGAACGGCATCATGAATTTCACCAAAAAAAAAAAAAAAAGTGCTTGATAAACTGATTTGCTTGTAGACTCTCAGGGGCCTCACAACTTCATAGACATGTAATTGTATGTCATGACTGAGTCAGTGTGGGGGTTCCTGGCCTTTTATTGGTTAAGTCAGGCCTTACCCCGCCTCTTTCGACCAATAGAATTTCACTAATTTGCATACGGTCCCGCACGGGAGGATAAAGGCAAGCTTGTAGCGGTACTGATTTAAACTCTTGAGAGAAACTCTGGACACAAGACATCTAAAGCAGCTGCTACCTCCTGACTGGAATATTAACCTGCTGTAACGCTATAAATACCCGGATCTCAACGGCTTTTGCACTCAGTTTAATAAGTTGTAGCATCCGTGATCTTTATAAATATATTATTATGGGGAGAGTAAGCAGCGCTTGTTTTATATCTTGGATGTATTTGGTCTACATTTCCTCGGGTTTAGCAGCTACGATTGAACCAGCGATTGAATTTACCACTTTTAGTAAGTATAAGCTTATTTGTTTTATGAAATCATAGAATGAAAGTTGTTTATAAAGTTTAAAACGTGTTACAGTTTCATGTTTCCGGTGCCTAACTGAGAGTCGAATAATAAATATCAGTGAGAAATATCAGAAAACGATCTTATTGCACCAATATGAACGCATACGTTGTAGGAGGCATAACCGACCTTATTTTACTGCATTTTAATTTTATACCTTTATGCATTATCTTTATTATATCTCTGTAATTTTTTACTTTTATATTTATAAATTATGTCTCAGAAGATCATGTTGAATGTTACAAAATGTATTGTTTATTGTATTATTTTATTTATACAATTATGTGTTATTTTGTATACTGTATTATTATTTTATGTCTTAAAAGACCATGTTTGGTGGTGCAAAAAATATTTCTGTTAAAATATTTCTTGTTTTTATTAATCTTTTGTATTTTTAAGTAGCATTTATTATTATGTGACGCTTGAAATGTCATTAATTCCTTGTCTTGTTATGGTCAGTCTATTTTCATCAACTTTTACCTTTCAAAATAGCTTGGTGATTTGTAAACATTATCTATAAAACTTAATAGTATCTTTAAAAATGGTAAAATTTGACTTTAACATAAACGACACAGTAATTATCTTGTCAAACAGTTGTTTACATGTATCTGACTGCCAGACCAGTCAGTTATGAACACATATTGAAGGACTTATAGAAAAAACATTTTTTTAATGTATAGTCAGTCAAGCACTGGTAAAGGATCCAAGCTTGCCATTTGGAAATAATTCCTCATATACAAAATAAGGGAAAAGTATAAGCACATGCAAGATAAGCTTCTTTACAACTTCAATAATTAAAATTTTTTATAAGCAGCTTACAAGTAAAAAGCATATAATGTAAGCAACACTGACCTTACTAGCTGTTAAAACGCATTGTTCTGGATTTTGACAGATAACATCATGGAAAATGCCACAGAATGGATGACGGATTTCAGTGACATCGAGTCCAAGTTTTCCTTCAGGACTAGTGAAGAACCCGAAGAAGATCTGTGCTACATAGTTCCAGGTCAACCCGAAACCATCAAAGAATGTAACTTCAATCCAGACACCAAGACTTTCGTAGTTATTCATGGATGGACGGTGAGTGTTTCTACTACACTTGTTGACAACATTGAGTGAATGTGCAAAGCAGTCCAAACCATGACGCCAATGATTTCATCTCAGGTCACGGGTATGTTTGAAAGCTGGGTTCCCAAACTGGTAACAGCCCTGTATGATCGAGAGCCAACAGCCAACGTGATTGTAGTGGACTGGTTGTCCCGCGCGCAACAACACTACCCTACATCAGCTGCCTACACCAAACTAGTGGGGAGGGATGTGGCCAAGTTTGTCAACTGGTTACAGGTATGTCAAAGACTCTGAGATGGTTTGTTCTACATCAAGGTGAAGAGCATCTGATGAAGATATAGAGTTTGTTTTATGCAGTAAACTTAATATTTTCTGGTTTCTTCATCCAGGGTGAGATTGACTATCCTTGGGAGAGGCTGCATCTGTTGGGCTACAGCCTTGGAGCTCATGTAGCAGGAATCGCTGGTCTTCTCACCAAACATAAAGTTAACAGAATCACAGGTGTGTTGTGATGTTGTTTCTTAGGGTGTCAATTTTCTAATTTACCCTTAAAAATGAATCGATCGATCAACTATTAAAATGAACCAATCTTATTGGATCTTCAGGTATGGATCCTGCTGGCCCTAGTTTTGAGTACGCAGATGCCCAAAGCACTCTTTCCCCCGATGATGCCCTTTTCGTGGACGTTCTTCACACCAATACTCGCGGTTCTCCAGATCGCAGCATTGGGATTCAGAGGCCGGTGGGCCACATTGACATCTACCCCAACGGAGGAACCTTCCAACCCGGCTGTGGCCTCCAGAACACTGTGTTGATGGTGGCCACCACTGGTTTAAGAAGTATGTTCCCATTGTCCTCCTCAGACGTTCCTAGATTTCAAATCACAAATACAAGCTTTAACGTTTTTCTTGGTTCTCCACAGATATGGATCAGATCGTGAAGTGCTCCCACGAACGCTCCATTCACCTGTTCATCGACTCGCTGGTGAACCAGGAGCAAGAAAGCATGGCTTATCGCTGCAGCTCCAAAGACAGCTTCAACAAGGGCATGTGCCTCAGCTGCCGCAAGAACCGCTGCAACAAGGTGGGCTACGGAGTCAACAAAATTCGCTCGCGCAGAAGCAGCAAGATGTACATGAAGACCAGAGATGTGATGCCATATAAAGGTGAGGCGCACCAAAGTGTATGAAATTAATTAAACAAAGAATATATTTTATATATACACATATATATATATATATATTTTTTTTTTGTTAATTTTATTTTAAGCATCTTTTCTAAATATAACCATCTTTCCACAGTTTTCCATTATCAAGCAAAGGTCCACTTCTTCGGCAAGACAAAATTAAGCTACACTGATCAGCCCATGAAGATCTCATTGTACGGAATCCATGGCGAGAAGGAAAATATCCCCTACATTATGTAAGTTAGCAGCATTTCCTGATTGATATGTCAGGACTTACTTCACACAAGTTCTAAATTGACTACAAATGCAATGTTAAGATGTTTACCAAGAAAGATCTTGGACTTGATTTTTATGGTAGCAAAAAACAGGCCGTGCAACTATTTTAGACCATATTTTGCCTCAGATTGGACTCCGTCCTGAACTGAGATAACAGAGAAAGTGATAGAGATGGTTTTTGATTCCACAGGCCTGCTTTGAACACAAACACCACCGTGTCTTTCCTGCTGACCACGGACACAGACATCGGAGACCTGCTGATGGTAAAACTTCTCTGGGAGAAAGACACCCTTATCAGCTGGCCATGGTGGAACCCAGATACCTTACACATTCGCAAACTACGCATTAAATCAGGAGAAAGACAGTCTAAGTAAGCAGAGAGACATATTTTGACAACTTAAACATTTTTATATAATTTTATGTATTATATATTATTTTGATATATTATTTGGCCATAATGAATACACAGTTTTATCTTTATTACTATTGTTGTGCATTTTTATTGCATTACATTTTTATTTTATACCTTTAATTCTTGTGCAAAATTTAAAATGTATGTGTTTGTTTTTGATCTAGGATCATCTTCAGTGCCAAAGAAGGTGAATTTTCTTACCTTTCCCGTGGAGGTGAGGCTGCTGTCTTTGTGAAAGACAAAGAAGCCCAGTCAAGCCGCAAAAACCAGAGGTAAATTTCTTTCTGCCCAATCTGCTGACACGGCTCCATAAATGTGACCTTCTCCGCTCAGTTATTATGTTCCTGTTTTATTTGTTGTGGTGAGTTTTGTTTGACTAAACCCTTTGCACTTTACACTGGCAGATTGCACAAGTTGAAGATGCACGGAAGTTCGTTCAAACAGAGCACTGAGTAAAGACACACGTAAAAATCCACCTCTGTTGGGAACTGGCACGGAATCTGCCAGGGAAAACTGGAACGGTAAAGACTAACCTCTCCCAAATATTTGGACTAGTAACCTTCACCCCACGCAAATCCAGAAACACATCCTGCAAGAAACCACATCTTGAAAATGTTGCTGCTGTGCAGATTTAAAACAATCACTTTGGATTCCACTCAAGACACATTACAGGTCATCTGAGATCTGGCTAGACGATCTTTCCTGCGTCTTTAATCCATAAAAATGATCACGTCTCTATGCAACATATTTATGCAAGTAATCAGTTCCAGTCTATCTAAAAATGACTTGCACTTAGTTAAAATGATTGGCTAGTTGTCCACCAAAGAGAAAGATGCCACTCGAAACATGTTACGGTTTATTTGGTTTATCAGTGTTACTATTAAAATTCCACTTAGTAACTAGGTTATTTAGCCGTTTGTTTGGTTGTACTGTGAATTAGGTTGTACCAAAGCAGTTTTCTAGCTATGCTAATCCTCTTTGCTTCAGTTCCGAAAGCAAAACTTTTAGATTTGTCTGTTGCAACCCAAAAATCAGTCTGAATTGCTTTAACAGAAAAATGGGACCAAATCCTCTCTCTGCTGAATCAAGATGAAATTATTACTGTAAATATTTGTAATTGTCATTATATATACTTACAAACAGCTCTTCAGATGTCTACCTTTCTTTCATTTCTTGGGTTATTGTGTCTGGCACAGGTCACTTTAAAGGCTTTGCCTCCCTTTGATTCAGTTTTGTTTGGTAAAAGAGAAAAATCAACAAACGATTCTGCCACTTTTGTTTTGTTTCTCATCACCCTCTTCAAAGCAACTCAAAGATTGTTTCATCTGCATTTTGAGAAAGTAATGAGGCAAGAAACGACTTTAGTTTATGCATGAGCCAGCCAAGAAGTAAAACAAGATGCATTTGAGCTAAGAAATGTTGACAGTTGTCCAGGCCTGACAGGGTTGACAGTCCCACATAATAGCCACAAATACACCAAAACTGTTCCTTTTTCCTATTTATTAAATGTATATATTTGTATATTAAGCACATAATATATGTATTCCATGTTTCTGAAGTGCTCTTGCCTTTTCTTTTGAATTATGTAGCCTCTCTATTTTTATAAACAAACGTTGACTGATTGAAGTCACTGGAAGGAAAAGAAATGATTAGTTTTGATCATTTGAATCTATATGCCGTGCACTGTATGATGTCATTTTAATAAACTTTATGTTACTGTATGTGAGCGCTTTGCATTTTTTATTTAAATCTTCATTTTATGTGCAAATGACATGTCTGCATTTAATTTGTATTAAATCCTCTTTAGGAATGTTTTTGATATTTCAGGTCTTAAACAAATTGAAACTATTTTGAAACTGGCTGCAAATTTCACAGCCCAAACAGAAATCTTGACGTATTTGGCAGGGCCTTCATCTTTTTAGAATGTGTTGTTTAAATATATATATAATCTAATCAAATCTAATAAAAACTAATAAAACAACCACCTGTCATTGTTTTGTGCACATCAGCTCCATTCAGATAAGATGTTATGTGAATGGAGCTTCATCCATTCAAGTAACAATGTGTGTTGTAACAAAACAAAACAAAACAAAAAAGGGTGAACTGACTCACATTGTTTAGAGTTAACTGATTCACATTGTTTAACTCATGTGCAGTAACCTTGAATCAAAACACAAGGAGTTTGTTTTTCAAGCTCCCCTCCCCTTTTTCGTGGAAGAACACATTCTTGGAATGAAAATACAACATTCCGATACTTTCATTAGTCAGAACCTTCTGCAAGAGACTTGTGAAATTTCAGCATTAAATATTTGGAATATACCCTACTTCTGCCAGTTTATCACATTAAGGAATAAAAAAGTTAGATACAGAGATTTAAATGAAGACTGATTTATCACTTTCTAATTCTTCTTAGAAATCATATTCAAGCTCCTCTGAGTTCTTGCATGGTGGACAATGATTTCTGGAAGGTTTTCTGTCTGCTAAAGAGCATGTGACAGATAATTAGTTATGTTTTTGTTCTCTAAGAATATTTTGGATGAAACCAGCAATTCTAGTGCCTGGTCCTTGTTATAACAAATGGAAGGAATGACCACGGTGCAGGTATCACTGACAGTTTTGGCAGGGTCTGAGTGTTATGGTATGTCTATGACACAATGCATGCAAAGAGCACTGAGGGTATTGGCACATAATGAGTTATAAGTATTTGTTCTCTAAAATGTCAAGTAAAGAGACTTCTCTCTTTCCTCCATGTTAAATGATTTAATTGCATGAATACTGACATAACCTGTTATGTCAATTTTCATGACATAACAGGTTGTTGCCACCAAAGGTCAGTTTGAAGTGGTCTAAAACCTGTCTGACCCATTATTCAACCTATAAGCTTTAGATTCAAATTAGAGATCTGTGTAGTTTCATAGGAATATGTGAAGTGAGACAAATGCATGACAAATTTATAAAGAGAAGTTTAAAACATTGTTTTAAATAGAACAATGGATAGAATGATAAATAGAACAACTGATAGCTAGAAGGATAAAACAATAGAATGACATAATAGATAGATAGATAGATAGATAGATAGACAGACAGACACAGATAGACAGACAGAGATAGATAGATAGATAGATAGATAGATAGATAGATAGATAGATAGATAGATAGATAGATAGATAGAGAACGATAGGTAGAACGATAATGATAGAAAGATAGAACAATAGAACAATAGAATGATAGAACGATAGATAGATAGATAGATAGATAGATAGATAGATAGATAGATAGATGATAGAACGATAACGATTGAATGATAGATAGATAGATAGATAGATAGATAGATAGGTAGAACGATAATGATAGAACAATAGAACGATAGAATGATAGATAGATAGATAGATAGATAGATAGATAGATAGAACGATAATGATTGAACAATAGATAGATAGATAGAACGATAACGATTGAACGCTAGATAGATAGATAGATAGATAGATAGATAGATAGATAGAACGATAATGACAGAACGATAGAACGATAGAACGATAGATAGATAGATAGATAGATAGATAGATAGATAGATAGAACGATAATGATTGAACGATAGATAGATAGATAGATAGATAGATAGATAGAATGATAGATAGATAGATAGATAGATAGATAGAACGATAATGATTGAACGATAGATAGATAGATAGATAGATAGACAGATAGATAGAACGATAATGATTGAACGATAGATAGATAGATAGATAGATAGATAGATAGATAGATAGAACGATAACGATTGAACGATAGATAGATAGACAGAAAGATAGATAGATAGATAGATAGATAGATAGATAGATAGAACGATAATGATAGAACGATAGAACGATAGACAGATAGATAGATAGATAGATAGATAGATAGATAGAACGATAATGATTGAACGATAGATAGATAGATAGATAGATAGATAGAACGATAACGATTGAACGATAGATAGATAGACAGAAAGATAGATAGATAGATAGATAGATAGATAGATAGATAGATAGAACGATAATGATAGAACGATAGAACGATAGATAGATAGATAGATAGATAGATAGATAGATAGATAGAACGATAATGATTGAACGATAGATAGATAGATAGATAGATAGATAGATAGATAGAACGATAATGATTGAACAATAGATAGATAGATAGATAGATAGATAGAACGATAATGATAGAACAATAGAATGATAGAACGATAGGTAGATAGATAGATAGATAGATAGATAGATAGATAGATAGATAGATAGATAGATAGAACGATAACGATTGAACGCTAGATAGATAGATAGAAAGAAAGAAAGATAGATAGATAGATAGATAGATAGATAGATAGAACGATAATGATAGAACGATAGAACGATAGATAGATAGATAGATAGATAGATAGATAGATAGATAGATAGAACGATAACGATTGAACAATAGATAGATAGATAGATAGATAGATAGATAGAACGATAATGATAGAACAATAGAATGATAGAACGATAGATAGATAGATAGATAGATAGATAGATAGATAGAACAATAATGATAGAACGATAGAACGATAGATAGATAGATAGATAGATAGATAGATAGATAGATAGATAGATAGAGAATGATAGGTAGAATGATAATGATAGAAAAATAGAACAATAGAATGATAAAACAGATAGATAGATAGATAGATAGATAGATAGATAGATAGATAGATAGAACGATAACGATTGAACGATAGATAGATAGATAGATAGATAGATAGATAGATAGATAGATAGATAGATAGATAGATAGATAGATGTTCTCCAAAGGAAAGGAGCAACATGAACAGTTCGCAAAACCTCTCCTTTTTCGCTCCATGAAAGAAAGAAGCGCACATGGATCTGAAACGATCCGAGAGTGAGTATGACGACAGAATTTCCATAGGCTATTAGGGTAAAAAGGTCAGTTCACGGTGAAAACTGCATGTTTTATTATGGTACAGAACCTCGTGAGACAAATGTGTGACCGTATTACCCCGCCTGTGGGCTGAGACCAATGGCTCTTACTATTTAGGAACTAAACTGAAGTCTGTCTGAGTCTCAGATTTCATTAGCGAGTATTCAAGCAGCACCAGGAGTTTGTGAATATTTTACTTTCTCGGTTTATGTTGTAAGAGAGCGCGACAGGAAGGTGAGGATCACAAGCGCCCAAAGTTTACGCAGAAAAGACATGAACATTTTGTCATTCCAATGCGTTTCGTGGCTCGTATTAAGCTTCGTTGGTCTGTTCGCCGCTGCTCTGGAGAAAGAAATCTTCTCGAACGAACTCTTCGGTAAGATGTTTGAAATGTTTGTTGATGCGCCGTGAGAAATGCGTTCGGTTAACGTTAACCTGCGGCGTTATTTTATTTGGACGCGACGCGATTCTTTAATTTGTAATGTCTGTGTTTTCAATTCCTACCGCAAATCCTGCATTCATGATGGGAAAACTTTAATATCCGGCATCTGTCTGAGCTTTTAAATCCATGAACTAGTCTGTAGAAAGCACCGGGTGCCCTTTTTTACTAAACATTTCTTCGAGTCGACTAGATGTTAGATGATGTTTTATGGAGGATTTCCTAAAAGTACATTTCAAGTTCATACTCATCACAAGGTAGCCCAATCTTCAGTGCAATATGATATCCCATCGATTAAAGGTGTGATATTTGTGTATAGTAAGCATATTATTATGAGAGCTGAACTTTGGAAATATTTATTGTCCTCTCATAACCTGTTTTAAGCGTGCCAAGTATGTCAAATTTTAAACCTAATGTTTATTATTACATATTTTATTTTATATTATGTATATATTATGTTTTTACTTAAATATGACCATTTTTAATTAAAAATATATCTTTTTTTCTTTTTAAAATTACAATTTTTATGTGAGATTGTCAATTAATGCCTTCCATTCAAATGTTATTTTAATGGGATTTAACAGCTATTTAATTATAATTAAATTACAATAATTTAAATTAATTTTATTTTAATAGTACATCTTAATATATTATATATTCACATACAATTTTATAATTATAATGCAGATTTTTTAATAATAGCTATTTATAATTACAAAATAATTAACTTTTTTTATTTGATAGACTTTTTATTTGATATTTTAATGTTATATTTCACTTTCAATGTATTTAATTTATTTTTAATTACATTTTTAATTGTATATTTTAATTTTTTTTATTTAGAATTTAATTTTTATTTTAACATTTTTTTCAATGACATGTATTTATGTTGATATATCTTTGCATGCTCAATTTTATAATTCTAATATTATAGAATTTTAAAATACTTCTTAAAATGATTAAAAAAAATTACTTTTTAAGTTTGATATTGCATTTTTACGTTGACTTTTTAATGTATTTTATTTAAAGTATTTATTTAAAGTATTTTAATAGTACTATATTACTTTTTCAATGGCTATCATCTTTACATAGATAATTTTCTGGAGGATCTACGAGACCTGTCAGATGTCAACAAAGCCAACGTCAAGTTTTCTCTAAGAAACCCATCCCAACCAGATGACGACGTGTGTTACATTGTGCGTGGCAAACCAGAGTCTCTCAATAGCTGCAACTTCAAAAACACTTCAAAAACCTTTTTGGTCATTCATGGGTGGACGGTAAAGCAACAGTTACAAACGTTCAATAAATTAAGATGATTCTTTTTCAGTATGTTAGTGTTAAATTAGCTCTTTTCCCCTAGGTAAGTGGATTGTTTGAGAGCTGGGTTGAGAAACTGGTTGCCGCACTTTATAACAGGGAGAAGGATGCTAACGTCATTGTTGTGGACTGGTTGGACACGGCACAGAACCATTATGTGGTGGCAGCACAAAACACGAAGATGGTGGGACAAGAGATCGGACTTTTCATAGACTGGTTAGAGGTTTGTGTTAGCAAATCAAATCCAATCAAATTACACATACTGCTATTCTAGGTTTTTAATTGCCATCATTGTGCCCAATTCTCAAGGAGACTGCCAGTGTTCCTCTGGAGAAGTTGCACCTCATTGGCTACAGTCTTGGTGCCCATGTTGCAGGTTTTGCTGGAAGTCATGCAACCAATAAAGTTGGACGAATCACAGGTAGGTTCATTGGCGTTCTTTTGGAAATAAATCTTAGAACAGGTCTTAAAAACCATATGGGACAACAGTTTGATTTTTTGCAGGTCTGGACCCAGCTGGTCCAGACTTTGAAGGGGTCCAGGCCCACAGACGGCTGTCCCCAGATGATGCCCATTTTGTAGATGTCCTCCACACATTCACCCGAGGTTCCCTGGGTCTCAGTATCGGTATCAAGCAGCCAGTTGGCCATGTGGATATATACCCTAATGGAGGAAACTTCCAGCCTGGCTGCAACGTGAGAGGAGCGCTGGAGAAAATTGCCAGTTATGGAATACTTGGTAAAGACACGTATCTGGGATATTCAATTAAATTCTAATTTATTTGTGTAAAAATAAATTATAATAATAAATAAATCAACATCAATTTAAAATATATACATTTTTCTTATTTTTAATTAATAATGCTGATTTTTTTGAAAATCCTAATAGCACTAAATAAAATATGTTGTAAAATATTCACTTACACACACAAAATAGCATTTTACATTTTTGAATACATTTAAAAATAATACAATTAATACATTTATACATATTTTTATTAAGAATTTGATTTTGAATTATTTTGCTATGAATAAAATAATACTGACACATATCTTCTAAAAATGCCTGTTATTTGTAACTTTCCCAAAGATGGAAAGAGATTAGTTATGTATCAGGAGTAGACTGTGTCACATTTTTCGTAATCTGGCTTTCTAATCTGTTTTGGCAAACTTTCTACAATGAAATCATTCATCACTGCTAAAAACCAGATTATTTACATATATGACTTAAAAGATCATATTTAAGTTTAAAATCATATCAATTATGTTTCATTAATACCCTTAGCCTTAAATAATGCCATCAGATGCGAGCACGAGCAGTCCGTCCACCTGTTCATCGACTCCCTGCTGAATGAGGAAGAAGCTGGCAGAGCGTACAGCTGTGGGAGCAGTGACATGTTCGACCGCGGCATGTGCCTCCAGTGTCGCAAGAACCGCTGCAACACCATGGGCTATAACGTCAGCAAAGTTCGTAAGGCAAGAAGTGTCCAGATGTTCACCAAGACACGAGGCTCCATGCCGTTCAGAGGTCAGTGTCAAGTTTCAGAGGAGGAATTTTGAAACCGTAATTTAAACAATAATTTAGTTGCCTTTTTGTTTCCATATAGTTTTTATCAAGCTTTAGTGGGAGTTTAGACAATACCATTTTCAACTAAAAACGGAAAACCCTCTATTCGGCCGTTCATTTACATGGAAGGCTGTTTCTGCCACTGAATAAAAAATAAAAAGGTAATTGCGACTTTTTATCTCACAATTCTGACTTTTTTTCTCAGAATTGCGAGTTTATATCTCACAATTCTGACTTTATAACACGTAATTGTGAGTTATAAAGTCAGAACTGTGAGATATAAACTCGCAATTCTGAGAACATATCAGTCCCCCCCCCCCCCAAAATTGGACATTAACTTGCGATTGCGAGTTTATATCTAGAGAAAAAAAGTCAGAATTGCGAGATATAAACTTGCAATTCTGAGAACATATCAGTCCCCCCTCCTCAAAATTGGACTTTAACATGCGATTGCGAGTTTATATCTAGAGAAAAAAAGTCAGAATTGCAAGAAAAAAAGTCAGAATTGCAAGAAAAAAGCCAGAATTGTGAGTTTTTATCTAGCATTTGTGACTTTATAACTTGCAACTGTGAGTTTACAGTATATCACGCAATTCTGAGAAAAAAAGTCAGAATTGTGAGTTTATATCTCGCAATTCTGACTCTATATCTCGTAATTCTGGCTTTATAACTCGCAATTGCGAGTTTATATCTCACAATTCTGTGGAAAAAGTCAGAATTGTGAGATAAAAAGTCGCAATAACCTTTTTTAAATTTTTTATTCAGTGGCGGAAACGGGCTTCCATATTTACGTCAACGGCATTTTGGGGAACTTAAAAAGCACATTTTGAAATGTGTTTTAAAGTGCATGTTTTTGAAAATTATACAGTTATCACCATGTAAATTATAAAAATGTGAATTTGTGAAAACAGTAACGTCATGCGCATGCGTAATACATGTTCAGTCTATAGGCATCGCCAACTCCTGGCCCGGCATTCATAATACAGCATTTGTAGTCATTTTCGCCGATCCGTGTAAACAAGGACCATTTTGACAATTTTGTTGTCTATATGCAAATCTTTTCAAAAAAATTCATTTTGTAGTACTTCAGTTAAACAAAAATTTGAAATGTTGCCTTGGCAGTTATTTATGGTTTAAATTTTAGTTAACGATAATAACCCTGGCTGTGGGACACTAAAACATTTATTCATTTTTTATTTTCAGTTTTCCACTATCAGCTAAAAATCAACTTCCTTGGAAAAATAAATCAATTAGCGATGGAGCCAGCACTGACAGTCTCACTTTACGGTACCAATGGTGAAGCAGAAGATCTCAAGTTGAACATGTGAGTAATCAAAAAAATATATCTTAACGATGACTATATAGTGTGCATATGAGTCAAATTCCATTTGCTAACTATCCTCACTAACTTCATCAAGCAGACAAGAGAAGATCATCCCCAATAAAACTCACTCGTTCCTCGTGGTAACCGAGAAGGACATTGGAGATCTTCTGATGCTGAAGTTTAAATTGGAGGAGTCCACATCCTCTTTACTCACTCTGTTCTCCTCATGGTGGTATGGAGATTCTGGAAATTCTGGCGTTCTGGTCCATAAAATCAGAGTCAGAGTCGGGGAGACTCAAAAGAAGTATGTTTTCTAACATTTATACTAGATATAGTGAACATAAAAAGCTTTTGTACTCTTCAAATTCACATAATTTTGAACATATCTACTGTTTTAGCATTTCAAATTAATTTTCACAAAATATTTTGGTGGAAAATTTAGGTTTCTTCACAATAAAGGACACCTGATCTGATGTTTTATTTCTAATGCATTGACATTCACACAATTTTAAGAGCTTTCATTCTTTATTTTTTAGGATTGTGTTGTGTTTGAAAGATCCCCAGACAGGAAGTTCAACTAAGGATGTTGTATTTGTGAAATGCAAGGAGCTATGGAAGTCTTTATCTAAAAGGTAACAATAGCTATAGTTGTCTATAGGCTAATATATTTACATTTAATCTAAAATATTTCTAATAACCACAATTTTCTTTGTTCCAACACAGGCCCAAACTGAAAAGCCAATGAAAGGATTTACAAGCGATTCTGATAAAGCACTTCAACAAATGTATTTATACAGCTGTTATTTATTAAGACTGCAACTGCACTGACTGTACTGTATTGGATATATGACGTATTGCTATGAATGTGATTCAAGCAAATGGATTGTGGACTTTTGTACTAGGGTAAGCCATAGGCTTGAAAAGCCTTGAAATGTGATTGATTTTATTATATTATGTGTTGGAAATTGCATTTGTAATGATGATGCGTCTGACTAACAGCTAACTTTGTTCAAGCATCGTCTTACATTATCTGTTCTGTCTTAAAAAATAACTGGATAATTTATGTGTTGTGTACGAAATTATACTGAAGTTTTACAATATTGGTCCAGTCACATTTAGCCTACCATTGTTTTGGCGAATGTTCATGCGCAAAATCCAGTCACTTCAATAGGTTTTTCTCTGAGGGAAAACACAAAATATCATCCCTACTGAAAAAAACACAAAACTATAGAAACCGTCACAGAAATTCAAATGGCTTCCACTTCAAATGCCATTACAAACCATCAACTATTAACCAATAAAACCATTAAAAAATGGTTTAATGCGTTTTGGGACATATTCCATTAGGTTTTTTTTAACAAGCCACCAATAAAAGGTGACAAATTACCAATATAGACCCACAGGGACCATTAGAGTTTTCATTAAAACCAATACAATTCCCATTATAACCAGTAAAACCATTACAAATTCGGTCATGGTTTCTATAGTTTTTTTCAGCAGGGATTACTTAAAATGTTTTATGTTGTTTGAGCAAAAGGAACAATTAACATCAAGAAAGCACCTGTTAGAGGCCAAATAAATCATAACTACAGTTATGTTAACTACAGTGAAGTTAATAATCTAGTTTGTATTAAATGTTTTATAATTGGTACAAGTATCTTTTGCACTTTAAATAAATAATTGACATCTAAGCAGGAAAAATACTGCATAAAATATACTGTAACTGACATTTAGTCTGTCTACTGCATCGTACAAACTGCTACAACATGTTATACACTTATGAAAAATAATGTGATGTATATCAATTGAATGAACTGTACATAACTGTAAAAAAAAAAGTCAATAAATTATATCTTTGAGCTAAACATTATGTATTTTTTAATGTTTTGAAATCTGAACTTGAATGTTTTATACCCCCCCACCCCACCCCGCCAATTTCTTGGCGCACAAATCACTCATTATATACAAATGAACTATTTTAATTATTTACACATTTATATAATTGAACCTATTAAAACAACATTACATAATTTCTTATTAAATAGATCTTGACCTTTTTCTTTCTTTTTTTTTACCCTATTCAAGCTTAAAATGTCCCTTTAATCACTTCAAGCTTTAATGTCACTTAGTTCTTAGTGCTTATCATGGTAACCCCTCCCAAGGACGACATTAAGAGATAAAAATTGCGAAAGCAAATCCAGCAGCTCAAACAAATTGGTGGCGTGATATCACTCATCATAGCCAAAAGTTTGCGAAACACTAAATTTTAACCTTGCGGATATCATTCTGAACCTGTGATTTCCGGAGGAAACAAATGAACAGAGACAACTACAAGTAAGCCATTCACAGGTTAACATATACCTTTTATTGTACCTTTCCCAAAAACATGTCTGTTAGATTTCCATGAATCTACAGGCATCTGTTGTCATTGACTATGTTGAGATAATCCGGCTTTCTCAAAATCGCAGTCTCATGTTCTTGGATTTCTTTGAAATAAACGTAGGCGACATTGTGTACAAAGTTATTGAGAGCAGGACAGTATTCAATTCTCAAATCAGCAATGGAGTTAAAATAACTTTGTAATGACCATTGGTGTGAGACACATGGCTGGAAGAGAAGTAAACTCAAATCATGTTTGGACAGATGCAGTCCACTCTCAGCTGTGCATCTGGACAGCCTTTAATGATCAGTGAGATGTTTTGAACATTCAAAAGTTGCCTCAGAAGCAATGTTTTCTTGCTTGCAGGGAGTGATTTTTTTCCAGTTGGAAGGCTCCAAGTGGAGAGATGTTTACCTGTCATCAATCTCAAGTGGCTGTCCAAAAACACAGATAGTTCCGGCCGTTACTGCTGAAATGGCGAGAATACCCAGAAGTATTGCCCACCAATGTGCCTGCAAATGAAAAGAGAGAAGTTTCAAATAATAGCAAACATATAGACACTAGATTGTTTTAAGCTTGCAGTTATGCAGTTAGGGCTCTCTGGGTTGTTCCTATTGGTCCATTTGGTTTAGGTGCCCAAAATATGTATTCTTGGCCATTTTTACAAATGTTAAAGCTGTCCAATTACTTTACACAAGATTCACGAGTTCACACTTACATCTATTTAGCACGAGTAAGGTAATGCGTATTTGGCGGGTATAGTAATGCGTAGTTGGCGTGGGTCCTGGGGAAGGGCTCCGGGCTCAGGAATAGCCCGAACCCAGAGTACCCCCCATAGTGTGGTGAGAACTCTAGTGACATATTGAGTGGAGAAGGGGTGGTGGAGGGATGCTGATTAACCGTCAAATGAACAGAGGTATGTCAGCTGTATTTATATCCGTGCACTGATTACTTGATTGCGTGCCACTTGCGTTTAATTAGGCTAAGTATCTGACGCGCTCCTCCCGAACCTTGTTAATAAAACATCATTTAGTGAGGCCATCTCTGCAGTAAAGGCAAAAAAAGAAGATGGTAGCATACCATATTAGAACAAATGCTAACAACAAACCTTCATCCAATCAGCCAGGTCATCAAACTCATCCAATTTTAGGAAAGAATTCTTGAGCCTTGCAATTGGGCCATCGGCGTCTAGGATTCGGCACACTTTGAACTTGTCACAGTAGCCTCGGTTTCCAGAGCACGGAGCCCCAGGAACCAAAGCCACATGCTTCCCACTAAAGTAGTGCAAAAGAACCGAAGAAGTGGTGCTTGCACAAGTATTAGGTTTATCTTTGGAGAGAAAATACCAAAGAAGAGTATAAGTCGGATACAAGAACATGTGTGCTTTATTTACAAATTTATGGAGCAGTAATGTCAGCGCAAACAGTCCATTAAAACGAATGGCTGTTTATGCATCTAATTTATTTGGAGCAGTAAACACGTTCTGTTGTGGCGGAACATTGTGGTTACCTCTCTGCTGGCAGCACATGTGGCACATTTCCGTCCGGTTCTCTCCCGGGCAGTCACATTGCACCATGTCATACAACGTGCAGAGAGACAGGCCACATTCCTGTGACATCAAGCCACAAGACATTGGTTATAGAGGACATCACATTGTGTGGTAGGATAATAGGCAAAATATACCTCATTTGCATGATTACTATGCTCATTAAGCCTGAATGATTCCATGTGCTCAATTCCCAAACACATGCTATACTGATCATCCCACAAAAGCAATTTTTTTTTTATTGTCTTAATTTCTTCCTCACTCAAATATATATTATTTCTTGCCCCACTGTATAGTATGTCTCACGTGTGATATATGTGATTTGGTTATTTATATGCGATCTGTATATGGATGTATATACACTAAGCCCAAGAAAAATTTCCCCTAAGGGGACAATAAAGTATATTGTATCGTATCATATTTATGACAATATAATGTTTTTTATGACTTTGGCCCCAAAAAAGAGTCTGTTTTCAATTAAATCACATATGTGTATTTAAATGTCCTCAAGGCTGTTCTGACTTTTGTAGAACTCAAATATGTTATTTTTTTGTATTTTGAATAGCAGAAAAAAATGATTGAAATCTGATTTTGAAAAACACGAGCCAAACTACAGCCATGTGTGGTTTGAAACTGGTATAAAATCTGGATGAGTTTAAGTCTGAATGGTCTAATTAGAAACCAATGTAAATATGTAGGTACACTGAATATGCATTATACTAGACTGAAACAAACAGATCAGGTTTCATCAATTACAAAATGCGTATAGCAAGTTCCAAATATTGCAATCCAAATCAGAATAGTACATAGTCAAAAAATAGCCAGATTGTCCCTGTTGGACATACCCCATTAAAACAGACACGTGTACCATCACTGCATATTGTCATGTCTGGCTTGGCGGCAGGTTCTGGACACACAGCAGAAGAACCGATGCATACACTTCGGTTGCGACACTCAGATTGGCGTTCACACATAAGCCCAGCTTCCTTGAAGACACAATGGGAGCTGCAGCATAGACCCTGGCTAGGACTGTGACAGATATATGGCAAACAGTTACCTAAGATCATATTTAAGAAGGTAGGTTTAGTGTACCATAATCAGTTCAGGCATTATTAGGCCCCAACCCAAATAGTACTCTTGATGTAGACTTCATTTGCAAATTTCCATGAAGTCCACAAGACTCTACCGAACGGGTGTCCAACCCAGCTCCTGGAGGGCCACCTTCCTCCAGAGTTTAGGACTGGACACCTTTGCCTTATGAAAGAGGAGTCCAACCCAGTTCCTGGAGGGCCACCTTTCAAGAAAGTTTAGCTTGACCGTTCTCCAAAACACCTGCCATGGCATTTTGAGTAATTTTGACAACCTTGATTAAGTGGTTTAGGTATGTTTAGGTATCTAGGGTTGGACCTCCTTGGCAGTTGGAAGTAGTCCTCCTACACCAGGGGGGTCCAAATCGGCTCCTGGAGGGTTGTTCCAACTCACCTGCTTGGAAGCTTCAAACAATCCTGAGGACCTTGATTAGCTGGTTCAGGTGTTAAATTAAGACAGTAGCTAAACTATTCAGGTTGGCACCTCCAGTAGCAGGATTGGAGGCTCCTGAAGTAAGGTATCAATTTGGCACCTTACAGTGAAGAAATTTTATTTGTCCAAAAATTCTACAGGTCATTCTGACACAAAATGGATTGATGCAAACCTGCATTGTTTGTCTGGCTTCAGTCGACATTCAATGCCTGCAGGTTCCTTTGAGCTGTAACAGCATGGATCACTTTCATCATGGCCCACATCACATTCTTCCCCCTCTTCTACGATGCGGTTTCCACAAATGGGATGCTCACTAACTGACAAGACAAAACAGGTACATCTTCAGCCAGTTAAGTTTACCTCATGCCCTGATCAGCCATGGAAATAAAGTCCATAGGAGAGATTTAGGACCGAGACAAGCTAATGTTCATTATCTATCTCATCCCAGAATCTGTTCAGGCATCTTACCTACAAAGCATTTGTCCTTCTTGATATTCAGAATGCGACTCATGTGTTGAAGGCTGCAAGGGGAAAACTTGTCGTTGTTCTCCTCGATCTTGTAGGAGGCTTGAGGGAACATCAAGTACCTGCCTTTGCCACCAGTGATCTCCAGGCCTCCACAGTCAGAACCCTCATCATGCTGCCACAGAATATATGACACATTAAGTAAAATGTAGATCGGGATTCTCAAACTAAAATGATATACTACTAGTTAGTTGTTCTCCTCCATTGGGGATCAATTAAACAATATATTTATTGGCCCAAGTAATACATGTAATTTACTTGCTTCCGTTAATTAATTTCTATATTACATTGTCTAGGAAGTAGTACCAGGTATACAAATTATGCACACTATAGTGTTGTGTTGTTTTTCATTCACAGAAACTCTGCAGCACATTAAAGCCTCCAGAAGTGAAATGAGATAAGTGGGCCAAAGGCCACTGGCCCCTTTCCCAGGCCTCCCCATAAATCAAAGATGATGTGGATCCTCCGATCTGCTCTGCATCCCAAATTCAGTCTGGAAACAATGAGCCATGCTTGTCAGCCGTTTCGCTGTCAAATGTGACTTAACATGTAAAGGGGTGGTGGCCAGGCAGAGCAGAACTAATCTGCCAAAGAGCCGTAGGAAGTGTGAAGAACATGGCTGCTACAGGTGGAAAAGCTCACCAATCACTGAAAGGCATTTGGATATGCAGCAAGCACATCATGCTCTATAGCGTCATATGCTACGATAAAGCCTGCAATCAAACAAAAATATCTAGCATTTTGGCAACAGCGTAGTAGCATGCATTTTCAAAACAATGATGCCAATGGAGATTGCAGCCCAAACCCAGTGTTAAACATTCATGCATGTGTCAGTTGTTGGTTTTAACTATACAGGTTAGTCTGTGAAATGCATCAGACTTACAGGGGCTCCAAGACTATGGCCCAACTCATGGGCGAAGGTCAGGTGCACCTGTTTGGGAGAAAGGTAGTAGCCGTAGTTCTGAAGTGTGATGAGACCCGTATTATGGCTGGAATTGTTACCACCCTTCAAAATCCTCTCAGAGCAGATCCCTCCCCAGTTATCTAATAAAAAATAAAAGTAAAGAAAATATACAACCTTTAGGCACATTTGTTTAGGTGAAGATTAGATTGACTCAGGACATTTCTCTTGAGTTTTAATTTAGATCCCTTGGCTATAGGATCAGGGCAAAGGTACCGTGTCTCCTGGAAATGGATGTGTCATGAAGTCATGATTTACATCCTGAGAAGAACCCCTAGCAGAGTTGTGTACTTTTTATTTTCACATGGGCTCCCCTTTGTTTCAGACACTTATATAATGTCAACGGACGATTTTACTGCTGATCACAAACATCTGGTCTTTTTCGCACAGCACTAACCAATTACATCATTGTTGACTAAAGTCTGCTGGTGGGTGGTAAGGGGTTAGACTTGTAGTTGGTCAAGATCAGCCTGTCCATCAAAGTCCAAAGTCCTGGACTGTTTTAAACCAGGCTGTGAACTCTTAGTTCTGCAAAATCAAAGGTCAGGCTTATGGCTCCTCTGATGTTGTGAGATTTGTGTTCAGGCCCAAAGCATCGAGAACCATTCAAGTTTTTTTTATTTATTTTTTTATGCCTGTCTCGGGGAAATTTACAAGAACCATACACTGAGGTTGGATAAACTGGCTCACATAAAACATATGTGAACTGTGGGTTTATAGAGGCTCTATGGTCATCATCTGTCTCTCATTTAGGGCTCTCATCATCACATGAGGAATAGGTCTTCATTTTTGGAATTGCTGAGTCATTTGTCACTGTGGTTCAAACAATCATAAACATAGGACGTTTCAAATGCAAATGTATAAAAATTCTTAATGGCAGCTAAGAAATATTTCGAAATTTGAAGGTCTTGCAGACCATGTCCAACTGCCAATAGTTCTACTGGAAGGACAATGGTGTTGTCCTGACAAACACATTAAAATAACTATGTGAGCTATATTCAATTAGACAATGGAATATAAATGCATTGCGTGGCAGAGCTTACTCATTCCAATTAGGAAGAGTGCCAACTGAAATGAAGGTGAACTATTTACTCCGGTGTACTCTAGGTCAGAGGCATCTTTACAGAACGTTGAGCTCGTTCAGCAACATGCAAGGTGACCAGGATGGTGCCTCTGGGACATTGTTGCCTTTCACAACTGCTATATCAGGCTCTTTTTCCACTAGACTCACATAGAGCCATTTTTGTGACAAGTTTTTATTAGGGCATAAGGCTGTTGATTTGCACCACAACACAGCCATCATGATTGTTCAAAACAATCAGCAAAAAGTCCAAACCAGCTACAGTAGTGAAGATTAAGGAAGTATTTAAGAGATAGGAAAGTAAACAGGACCTAACACCACAGGAATATTTTTAGACCAAAGCTTCCGAATGGGTTTATTGTGCCAGGCCAATAGAGTGCTTAAGTAATGAAATTTTTCTGAAACCCAACCCAGAAGTTTGCATCACCTTTTTTCCCTCAACAAAATCCCAAATGATTTTTCCATTGGTTTTTAAAAAAAACAATAAGCTCTGTGACCAGCAAATGTTTATGTTTCTCAGTGTTCTTCACATTTAGTTTTGTTTGTAGAAATTCTGCAGGAAAGTTAACCAGGAATCCACACAATCTGCAATTTCCTTTGAGGGACATTTATGCCAAAAACATTTCAAATTCAAAGTCAATTAACTGTTAACACTGGAATTTGCCATGTTTACCAATATAAAGCTGCTTGGTTTGGAAGTGACCTCTAAGTAAACATTCAAGCTTAGCTACGCTATGACAAAGGACCAACTTTGCCCAAGAAATTTCGTAGTTCGCTCATGTGACCGCACCATTGCAGATTCTGTTCATCATGATTAAAATTAAAATCGTCACAAATGAACACAACTTTTATGCATTTTGAAACCTAAATACAGCTGCCAGAAGTAAAAAGCTAAGTGTAGGATATAAACAAACCACACCACAGTTGCATGGCTTTGACATTACCAAACTTTTGACAATTCTTTCAATCTTCATTAAAACAACATTTTAACTAAAAGATTGAGTTAGAATTGTTTGCAAGAGCGCAACCATAAACACAACACTGTCAAATGGACTAGTGAGTAAAATTTAGGGTTTTCGCATTATGATGTTTAATGTCCCAAACAACCTCTATATTAGCCATTCAGCCACTTGTTAACAACCGCCTTTTTCAAGACAGCTTTTATGTCTTACAACAAAATGTGAAAACATTATGAGATTGTGTTAATCCTTATTTCAGGCAATTAACCAAAACCTTTTTTAAAAAAAAACAAAACAAAAAAAACACTGATTTTAGTATAAAAGAAGAAGAAGTGCTCAAATGCTTACTCATTTATAGGTTTTGGCCAACAAAAATATGCCATTCCTGCAGAAAACTATACAACAAATAAAATGGGAGGACACATTAAAGTTGATATGTCCAAATCATAATGCATTCAAATACTACAACCACCACCCACCCACAAAAAACTGACCTCTCTACAACCTCCCAAACTGCTAGGGTAGTCTGTCTTTGTTGGGTTAGCACAATTGACAGAAAGCCCCCACAAACTCCTTCAGCCCACTCCATCGTGGAATAAATGAGTGGCACAAGCCCAGTCAAAACAAGGCCAAAAGACTGTTGTAGGACTTGCAGATGTCTTGATTCAACTTCCCAGGGTCAAACTGTAAGATGTTAGTGTTAGCATCCATCAGGTTTCTTGACATGTTTGCGTGCTAAAGCACTAAAAAGTCACATCAAAGTCATTGCTGCTTTTATATTTGTCCAAAAAAGGCCTGAATGAACAAGTTTACACACAAGGCCCATCCCATATGGAACTGCATGCAACTTGAAATTGGATTTGCATGGTGGTTAAATGCTAATGTGCGTGAAGGAACCTATGTGTTTCCTCACGTGAGGGTTTCATCATGGAGGCAAATTCGGATAAAGGAATGCGGTTATCCCAGGTTTTGCGGTGGGGGTAGAGGTCTAACATGCATAGCTCTCTGGTCACATGTCACCACTTCTGTGGACTCACACCCCTTTTCTCAGCCAATCACAGCGGGCGCTGTGTTCAATCCCATGGCAGGATTCTAAGATCTCAGCTGGTGGCCTGCACCTCCAACCCTCAACAATAATAATCAAAACAATGACTGCTCAGTTTGCTGGCCATGGGAGATCCCAGTGACATTCAGATACTGTAACCGAATTGAGGCCAGTGTACGTTTACAAAGCACCCCCTCTATGAAAACTGACAGATCTGAGAGTCATCGAGGGTTAAAATATAAGAAATGTGTTGCTAGATGAGGGAATTTCCCTGTTAAAAAGACCAGCACTGGATCAGTGTTATGATGGATTACTGGGCTGGACTGTACCCTGTAAGGTCTTCTTTGCTTCGTGCAAAAAAACAAACAAACAGGTAAATAAATGAATGAATAAATTAACAAGTATTAACAAATTATGAACCAATGCATAAAAATATAAATTAATAAATCAATTAATTAAAATTGAGAGACAATAAAACAAAAAATATAAAAATACCAAAACCAAAAAAAAAAAGTATAAATAATTAAATATATTAATTGATAAAAACAAACAAACAGAAAAATATTTATCATACAACTAATGTAATGACTTTGTTTAAATCGCATTGTGTGTCCAATGGAAAGGTTAAATGAGGCAATGCACAAATATCTAGTACATATAAGTTGTAACTTGATGCCAACTTGAGCTAAAATGTGTCTGTAAGTTGTCCTGGTGTCCAAAGCGGGCTTCCTAACTAACTAGCTTACACTGGACCTTTTTGCTTGACTGCATGACTATATTATTCCTACAACCTAGACCAGTATGAACTATGAAAATTCATACTGGTCTAAGCTGGTCTTTTCAGCCAAGTAGAGGAATTTATTGATCAATAAAGGCAGGAGATGTTTCATTTATAACATTCAGGATGTCGCAGATGTCCAGATTAAAAGGGAGCGACAGCTAAGGTCATGTCCTGTCATGTAGAGGAAGCTGCTAATGCGGAATGCAGCATTCATTGTGTTGTGGAGAGGAACGTTAATTACGAGGTCAGCTTAGTGGCAGTACTACAAACAATGTACAAACAAGATGTTTATTGTTTTGGTTAAAAAAAATAAAAAATAAAAAAAAAATAAACAGTGGGATAATACTGTAATAACTCCCCCCCCCCCCCCCCCAAACCAAAGCAATACAGTAGTAGAGTGTACCTCTCAAATGTTTTTTTTTTAGCAATTTTAAACACTTTTTCTTCCATGTTTTAATTTTCACAGTAAATTTATTTTGTCCAGTACTGTTCGCCAAAAAAATAAAAGGAACATTTCAAAAGATTAATTAAACTGTTAAATTGTTTAAAAGATTAATTAAATAATAAATTTATATTACATGACAAATTCAGAAAAATTCAAACAGACAACACAGACTTAATAATAGTCTTATTATTATATAACAAAATAATTAAATTATTAAATTGTTAAAGCTTTATGAATTTAATTGATTATATGTGCTTTTAGATAATTAAAATTTAAATAAAACATTAAAATGGAATCCAGAAAAATAAACCAGAAAACACAGAATTTGGGGAAAAATAAAAATTATAATGCCCTAAAAATATATTTTTGTTAAACATTTAATAAACTGTTGTTTAATTATTTTAATTCCGTGATTTCAGTCAATTACAGATATGCTTTTACATTAATAAAATATAATTATAATATATAGCCATTTAAACAGAATCTAGAAAAATTAAATTTGACAAAAAATAAAAAATAAAAGAATTTGGGAAAAAATAAAATTGAATTTTGGGGAGGATTTCATAAGTGTCCTTGCATTACTGTATTCTGGTTTACTCATACAAGAGTCACTTTAAGTCTTGTAGTTTCTTATTAGTAAACTTGCTCACTTGAATCTCATAAAACTCTCACAGTACATGTAACTGCATAAAAGCTTCAAGGGAGGTTGTTTCTCTAAATTTTACATGAGCGCACATTCTTTCCTAGAAGTACTTCCCAAAGACCACCACTCCACGCCCAGACCGCCACCATTCACACTACAGTCTTTTAATAGGGTGTCTAGGGTTTGAGTGATGTTATCAGATAGCTTTGCTTCAATATCATGTCGCGTCAAGGACAAATCTGGGTAGAGGTCACATACCAAAGGCCTAAATGGCACATAAGCCCAGTCGACCAGCATTGAGTATAATAACATTCCTCTACGTGACATTAGTTGTGGGAGTCATTGAGGCGGCTTGTGTTACGATTTGTCTAGAGCGGATGGGCTGAAATTACCTGGTTTTCCTTCCCAGGCCAGACCGAGAACCCCGCTGAAGTCTCTGTTGGTCAGGAGATAAGACAGGCAGTAGTCATTCCAGTTCATCTCGGAAAACAGACTCAAAAGTTTCTCAGGCCCAATATGAGTCTTGCCCAAGGGACTGCTGGGATCTTCTTCGGTGATCACCTGAAATAATTAGCGACTTGTTTTATGTCATTCCAGGCTGTGCATTTAAATCTTTGACATTGATGAAGTAGGAGGTCTAGAGGCATGAGAGTAGAACACTGTATGGCAGAAATTATATATGAAAAGTGCAAAATACGGACCTGTGAGGAATATAAGTTAAATAAATGAGCCTGGTCTCATGAAAATGCATATAAATACGCCAGATAAAAACGAGAACTCGTGGTATTGATATGCAAAAATGGACTTTGGCGTATATATGATATGCACGTGTTTGGCGTGCATATAATACGAAGTTTTCATGTGCATATGATACGAAATTTGTTGGCGTGCATATGATACGCAGTTTTCGCGTACATATGATACGCATCTACCCCACAACCCTAATTCTACCCATCGCGTAGCATAGACACGCCAAAGTCCATTTTTGAGTATCAATACCACGAGTTTTCATTTTTTATTTGGCGTACTATTTATATGCACTTTCATGAGATCTGGTTGAATAAATCTAAAATGTAGAAGCAATAAATAAATACTAAACTAAACAAAAATTACCAGGAAACTATATAAATATCCGAATATAAATAACTATTATGAAATTAATTTAAAAAAAGAGGTAAAAAAATAAATTGCAATAAAACAAAAAACTAAAAACTAAAGGTCAATAAACAAAGTTTAGTGGCAAAAAATAAATAAATAGTCTACTTAAAAACTAAAACTAAAACTTAAAATAAATAAATATTTTGAAGTTATCTGCAGTTAAGGAACAATAAAGAAATACTATTTATTATATAAAAAGTTAAGAAAAAAATCAAATAAATAATCTGAAATGATCTAAGAAGCAATAAATACATACTAAAACAAACAAGAAAAATAAATAAATAAATAAACATTAATTAATTAATTACTTTGCAGTAAATATTTTTGACAAAACAAACAATTAACAGGAAAACATAGAAATAAATTATTTAAAATTAAAGGCATTAAATTATATTAAATAACAAACGGGTAAATAAATATTATGCAATTATCTGAAGTTAGAGGCAATAAAAAAAATACTAAAACAAACAGGACAATTAAAAGAAAATGTCAAACTGTATAATACAGCAATAATTATTTTATTTAAACCTGGACCAAAACAAGGACCTTACGGTGAGGAATTTCACTTTGAAGTTGATCAGCTCTATGCCGTCAAAGTCAGCTTTGTCATAAATGTCGTTTACTGCTTTCATGTAGGAGGAAACCTGCAAAACATATTGGTGCATTAAGCTTATGATTAACTGACTTCACTTTGACACCTTATTAGACAGAAATAGTGACAAATTGACAGACAGAAGGACAGACAGACAGATTAATTTTGCCACAGTAATCTTATCATATTATTTGATCAATTGAGACACTGTTCTTCAGAGTTTCAGTTGCAACACTGAATCCTCCAGAGAGACTCTTGCCCCAGCCACTGTCAGTGGATTGAGGCACATTTCGCCTCAGAAGGAATGAAAGCACTCTGGGGTAAAAGTGCCTGGTGAGGAATATGAGTGACAATCTGGCCTCTGTTCCTTACATGAGCAGGCCAAGACCAACATATTAGCACACAGCACTGGGTGAATATGGAAACGTGGAATAACACTGCGGCATGGCACACAGCCTGAGTACCTCCAATTACACAAACACTTCTGAATCTGTAAAAAGATAGATAGATAGATAGATAGATAGATAGATAGACAGATAGATAGACAGATAGATAGATACCATTATATAGAGTTATATAAATATACATACTTATTATGATTTTTAGCATAATTTAATATTTACATTAATATGCATTAGCACCAATAAATTGTATGTATTCATTTATTTATTTATTTATATTTGCTCAGTTTATTTATATTCTGTTATTATATTTATTTATTTATTTATTTTTTTACTATAGATAAATATTGTTACACAAAATAAAAAAGGGTAGAAAATTTTAAAACAAATTTATATTATTAAGCTTGTAAATGGAATTATACAAAAAATAATAATTTTTACTGGTCTCAAAAAATCGTGTTCATTAATTAATTATTAATGTTTATTAATAATATAAAAATTATATAATTAATATTAAATGCCAATATATTAAATATAGCATGATTAATATTAAATATTAATATAATAGTATCTTTATTGATATTTAAATTGTGTGATATTATACACTACCAAAACTTTTTTTTTTAAAGAAAAAGGAATTTTTTAAAGAAATTAATACTTTTAATCTGCAAGAATACATTAAATTGGTCAAAAATGACTGTAAAAATATTTAACATTTTCCAAATGATTTCTATTTTAAATAAATGCTGTTCTTATGAATGTTACTATTCATTCTTGACCATCAAATCAATATATTAAAATGCTTTCTGAAAGATCATGTGACACTAAAGACTGGAGTAATGGTACTGAAAATTCAGCTTTGCAGTCACAGGAATAAATTACATTTTTAAAAAAGTTACAAGATTACTGTTTTTACTGTATTTTTGATTAAAAAAAAAACGCAGTAAGTCACTTTGTTTAAAAACATTAAATCTTAACAATCCCAAACTTTTGAAAGCTAGTTTTTTTTTTTTCAATTTTGCTGAGCACAAACATAGGGACCAAAAACAAAAGACTTATTAACAGTTTTCTCCAGCTCAGAAACCGGCTAAATAAAAAAGCAACAAAATAACAAAGAGCCATTATCATTTAAAAGAGTGTTTTTCAGTTATTCATTTGGCAGAAACATTGCTTTTCAGGAATCTCGTACATGCAGTGATTTGGTAAAACAATAAAAATCCCCAGCTGTGGAGAGTAAAACAAAAACATTGCGTAACTGACAAAAATAATATGCAGACAATGGGAACTACCCCCAAAGTAAAAGCTCAGTGATCTCAGTCATAATGCAGGCGGTCCAGCCCCCATAATACACCAATCTGGAAAACTCGTCAGATAAAAGATAACAAATGGTTACTTTAACTTGTGGAAATCCTGTCTTTTATCTTCAGTTGTATCAAAGCAGCTTGAAGACTTTTGTTTCTCACAGCCAAAGTAAAGAACTTGGCTTTGTTCCATTGGTGACATACAATCCCACCATTTCAGAGAAGTCTCCAGTGGGATCAAGGAAGGAACATGCTGTGAATCCCACTTCGTGGAGATTGGGCACCGAAGGGGGGCAACAATTTAGAGTCAACAGGAAAGGTATTGTGTTTATCAGCCTGTAGATGTTGAATGGAAGAACCTTTTGAGTACTAGATCTTGAAAACTCACCTGAGCCACAACAGCTTCAACACTTCCAAAGTGTTTGTAGAAGCGGTGGTCTGCATGGAGGTGCAGAAGACAGCTGGTTTTGGACTGGTCGACCTTCCGCTTTGACCTGGACATTGGTATCTGCTGTGGGTCACAAGATGGAGAACATTTCACAACCTTGAGAAGGCGTCAAGGGAGAACTTAGGGAAAAGCTCACATCTGGTTTTTCAATGCTGCCACCGAACAAGTGGAAGTGATGTGTTGTAGTAAATATGAGCTTAAAATATAACGCTAGAGTGTTATCTGATTTAAAGACGCGGCAGGTTGTCCTTGCACCCATTTTGGGGTAAATGGCTTTAACCCAACCAGAAGCTTCAAACAATAGATAGATTGGACAGATAGTACTCTTTTCCATACAGCAGGACGCCTCCTAAAAACAGGACAAGGTGGTAGAGCAAAACAATTATTGAGTGACATTGTGAAGCGTTGATGTAATGTCGCCCACCTCCATGTGTGATCTTCTAAAAAGCTCTGAACATCTGATTTCAAAATTATTTCCACATTTAGTGCTCCTTCTAAAGAACTAATTTGGGTTTGTAAGGAGACACTGTACTGGACAGAACTGGAAATGAGGTGAAGTCATGTCTGACCTCTTGGTGGTTTTGGACAAGATGCTGCAGGCGCTCGGCACCACAGAAGCCAACATGAGTGTGTTTCAAGGGAGTGCTGTCTGTGGAAAAACATATTAAAGGGTTATAATATGGGAGTAGACTATAAGGAGATGTAAACAAGGGATAAAAATATTATAATTAACAGTGTTGTTAATGTTACCTAAAACAAAAGCTATGAAAAATCATTTTAATTTATTGTAATAAATCTGAAAAAAGATGAAATATAAATTAGATGAAAAAACCTAAACCTAAAACCTATGAAAAACCTAAACCTAAGCATTAGCAACTAACTGAAATAAGTATTAAAATGACTAAAAGTAAAATAAAAATAAATCTAAACAGAAAGATTAAAAAATAAATGACAAAAGAACATAAAATTACTAAAATTCAAAATGTTAATAAATACTGTGATAGTACATAAATAATAGGCCTATACTAAAAAACTGGTAATTAATCAGAATGTTGTTTTGATATCAAAGCAAAATTAGTTTAAGTGACATTTTAGTGGTTTCACGATCCTGAAGTTCTTTCAAATAAAAGAAAAAAAAGAAAAAAAAAGCTTTTCTTCTATAAATATCATAAATATTTCATAAATGTTCATAAATAATTCTTCGGGCCTCATTCAGGAAACACAGAACAAATAAAAGATGTAAATCTCTCATGAAACATACTGTAAGATTTATGTAAGAATGGTTTTATGAATAGCTTGCACAATAAAAGCTGTTCACGAATGAGGCCAAATACATTCTTATTAATGTCCTGTGAAATAAAATACTAGATGACACACAGAAATTCAGACAAAAAAAGATTGCAAAAACCTTGGACCCTTTTGTACAGTCTTGAAATTATGAATTCATTGCAAAACCAACATGCTTGCTCAAGTGGGACTTGGGCGAGTGTATCTTTTCTGACCTGTGTTGAAAAACCACATTGTAACATCATTTCTAGCTGTGCTAAACTTTGCTAGACTTGACTCTTACTTGTACCTCTTAAATGAGAGTACATTTTCTAAATAGCACAATCTTTTGTTATTTTGTTATTTTATTTCTCTAATTAGCCTGCATTTAATTTATTTTGTATTATTGTCTTCATTTGAAAGGAAGAATAAAAATTGTACTCTTTCTGAAAAACCATGCAAAAGTCGCTCCCACAATGCGAAGTGTTGTGGGTGGTTGTAAGGGTCCTGCTAAAGTGGTTTTAGTGTATTGTTGGTTGTTAGGGTGTTTTGGTGGTTGCTAACTGGCCCAAATCAAAAGTGCCCTCATTCTTAAAAATGAAGGTTTATGGGTATCCATGGTTCCATGAAAAACCTTTAAAATCAATGGAACCTTTACATTACACAAAAAGTTCTTTATAGTGGTAAAAGTTTCGTTCTTTACACTAAGAAGATAATGGTTCTTTTGAGAACTTTTTGCTGAAAGGTTCTTCCAAAAATTGCATCAAAGCAAAAACCACCGCCTTTTGGAGTCTTTACTTTTAAGTGTGGAGTCCCAAATCTACTCTACAATAAGTCATATAAATTATGGGATTTTTTTGCCCAATTTTATCATCTGCAAGAAAGAAAAAGTATGAAAACTTAGAAATATAAAATCAAACAGGTGTACAATATGGGACAATTATGACATTCAGGCCTTAAGGCTGTTCACACCATGGATGATAACTAAAACTATAAGGTTTGAATAATTGTTCTAGGGAATATAGTTATCGTTACAGTTATCGCACTTGGCTTTAACCTCTTAGCAGTAGAAATCGCAGGCACCAAGTTTAAATCTCACACAACACAAAAAAGTAATATTACATTACATTTATAGTCTTTAAAATCTGACACTGAAAGATGAAGCTTCAATAGTTACATTGTTGTTAAAAAAATCCACTTCAGAAACATTCCTACAAAGGTTAGAGTGCTTCAAAAGCCTTTCAACAAATAAAAACACATTGTTTTATTATGATTCTTAAAGAATAATTTAAATACATTCTCATGGAAACTTCAATCAACTATAAAAAAACAGCTGCACTGATTATTTGTGATAGCGGTGCATCGTGACCCAAACCAGACATAACATAGCTGGGTTACATAGATGGTATGACCTTAAAACTTGAGGTAACTGACTCTCAGACTTCAATGAGAAGGTTTTACATTATGAATTCACATTCAGGAAGGTCTCAAGAATGACACAAATCAGATTAAACATTAATTTGAAGCAAAAACAAGCTCATGCAAAGTCAGGTGGTTGACATCCACAACAGCCTGGTTAAGTTTTACCTACACTGTAAAATGACTGAGAGTTTAGCTGGGAAAAAAATGTCAAGACTCTAACTAGAGAAACAACGTGATTGGATCACACCATCCTGGTGTGCAAGAATCAACCAATAAGAATCCTTAAATGTAAATAAGGTGGACAGCAAGGTCCCACCACTGCACTGGTTTCAGATCATTCTTTGGAACATGAACATAGATTCTATAAACAAAAAGGCTAGCAGAGTTGTTCCTAGATCAGTGAGTCTGAGTAGAGAGAAATGGAGCATGTGAGAAGAAAGAGTAAATGTCAGGCATTGACCCGTTGATGGAATTACTTCCAGACTTTGGCTTCATCCTGCGTGCGTCTCTTTCAAGTAGTTGTGCATGTGGAGACCAGGGCAGAAAGGTTTGGGAGTTGTTTGAGGAAAAATATGCCTGAATTTATCAAGAAACAATCCACACCAGAGGGGAGCGGAAATTAAAATGAATGTTTATCCAAGAACACTTGCAGAATCAAAGACTAACCTGAAATAGATCTTGTATTTTTTTATAAATCCAACCAGCCCCAATTACATTTACGTCATTGAATTATACAGTATGGAAATCAAACCCAAGCATTGAGATATGGCAGAGAACTGATGATGAAATACAAACTTACTAAACTGTCCTGTGTTTGTGTTCATACCTATGTTTTTCATGCAGTTGACTCTGATTGGTTGTTTCCTTTACCCAGCCAGCTGCAGTGAAACCTAATCAAAGCTGCTCCTCTTCCTGTTAGTTTTAACTTCCAGATGGCAGACAAACCATAGCATTATCCAAAAATGGGATGAGTATAAATAACAGAGCTGATTTGAACAATCAGGTATAGACTTCAAGTGACTCAAGCAGGAAATCCGTTACTTTAAATTGCTGCAAATTAGTACACTGTTTAAAAAAAAGGAAAAGAAAAAACTTGGTATATATCCCAAGCCCCTGTATCCATGGGAAATAATCTAGAGTAACCTTGAAACCACATGTGTATGGTGTGACTTCAACCACGAGATCACATGACCACCAATATCCACAGACTATACATACACTTGTCTCTCTGCCAGTGTTTACCTTCTGCTATACAAAGACAGGAACACATGTCTTTTTAACGTCCCCAGTGAAAGAGGTGTACAGACGCAAATGTAAATCCCAGAAACTGCATCAAAACAATTTAGGGTACAAAAGTCTGAGACCACTAGTCAAAATGCACTTGTTTTGCATTCTTGTAAAATCTAATATTGAGCATTTGGAGCATCATCTGAAACAAATCCGAAGTTTTTTAAAAGAGTTTGGATGCTCAATGGCAAAAACATCCTTAAAAGAGACAAAAGTATCATATTTTTAATGTGGTCTCAGACTATATATTCATTACACCATTGAGAAAATCCCATCCTGTTACTTTACAGTGCATGAGAGATATCTTTAATCCTCTCTAGACTGGCTACTTAAAACAATTATTTCCATGTCAGCTGACAAAGAAAAAAGATTATTAGGATTTAAAAATGGCTTGGCTGAACAATAAGTGCATTATGGTCATTATCAACCTTCTCTATCACATTCATCATTGTAGTTTGTGGTATAAATAGACTCATTTGTGAGATTTATAATATTTCTCTTCTTTGAACAATCAATATAATGCATAACACATGTGGCTCTCCTGCATGCAACTTCTATACCACTCATATTAGCACGACAATGAACTGCAGTAAAAAAAATACCCCACACAGTTCAATGAATGTTTGGACAAACGAAATGAAATACAATAGCAACACCACTTGAAATACAAATCTCACTTTTAAAACTTTCTAAGTAGATATGATTTTTTTTTTTTTGACTGTTAGTACATTGCTATGTGGTTGCTAGGGCATTCTAGTTACTACTTAACTAAAGGTTTCCTTAAAAAGTAAATTAAAAAAAATAATAATAATAATAATAATAATACATAAAATTAACTAATGAAATAAAATTCCCATTTTCAAGCTAAAACGACAAAAAAAGTAGTTTGTTAAACACTATTTTTAACTTATTTTCCAAATAAAACAATTCGAGATCGTACAAATTCATACACTTAGTTATGGGGTGGACCTTCATGAATTTATTTATTTATTTTTTTTTTTCTAAAAATCACATTGTACAAATTCATACAAAATTACCTACTCATAAAACACATCTCATGAGATCGGGTTGGGAAAGTCTTATTCCCCCGGTTTCACAGGCAAGGCTTAAGCCTAGTCCTAGATTAAAATGTAATTCTGAGCTGTTTCAACTGACAGAAACTTGCACTGACCGATCTTAAAATATATCAGTGCCTTTGTTTTGTCTCAAGATGCACACTAGTAATGTTTTTTCTAAGGCGTGTTAAATAAAATTACTTAAATGTCCTAATTGAACTATGGCCTAATCCTGGCTTAGTCTAAGCCCTGTCTGTGAAACCATGTCATTATTATATTAAACTACTAGCTATATTGAAAAGTTCTGCTTGCAGTAGGCCTAAATTTATCATGGTTTATGGATTTTTCGTCTTTACTGGCAAAAATACCGAATAACAAAATTATTTTTGCAACACAAAATTTTGTTAGGACTAATTCTCAGCTTTACCTCAGTGAAGAAAGAAATTATAATATAATCACTATAATATAATATAATCACATTATAATCACTCACCCACATCATCCTCGTGATAAATAATGGAATGGTGGTCAGTGTTGGAGGTGGTGTATCTGTCAATGGGCTCGACGTAGAACGTCCCATTGGCTGTTGTAATGGAGCCTTCAAACTGGCCCTCGAGAACAGACCCTTGACATGAGGATACACTCTCATCTTTAAGACAAGAACAGTTTCATCTTAGTAACATTAATTATAGATAAGAATCGTGTGGCATTTAAAACAATGAATGTGCTGCAAAATGTCCGACCTTCTACTACTCCTGAGTATATGTGAGAGAGGTCCACCATCTGAGTTTCATCTTCTGACTGGATCTTGAAATCTTCTGTGAAGCCATTTACATCTGGCTTGAGACGTAGGTGGAATTCCCTACCAAAAAAAAAAAAAAATCAGTGCTTAATAAAACTTCATATGTACATATTTAATAAGTATGGTGGAATAAGTCTTAAAAATCGTAAGTACCTTTGAAAGGCGTTGAAGTTTAGATGAAGCTCTTGTTTGTTTGGATGAGTCTCTCGTCTGATGCGCTGGTGCTGTTGTTTTATGAGCTCTCGGTCATAAGACAGGCCTTCATAGTGTTTTATGTACTTGCTAATATCTTGTAAAGCTTCTGAAATGTTTAAAAACGAAGGATACTCGGTTAAACTGGAGTCCAGTCCAAATTTGTTTACCACAAAGCAGTGACTGAGTAAATTTTAAAATGTAAGCTAATTCGCACAAATGCGTTGTGTGTTGCTGGTATTTTGGCTGGTTTTATAGAAGTTGTTGTCACTTTTTAGCTGGTCAAGCTGGGAGATCAGCTCACCCCCAGCTAAAAACCAGCTTGGACTGCCTGGGACCTGTGAGCTGAGTCTAGCGAAACAACTTAGGCTGGTTTAAGCTTTTTCCCCAGTTGCATTTACATTAACAACAGTTGTTAGCCATTTCTGCTATTAACTTTTTTTTTTCTAAGCACATCCCATAAAATGCATCTCGACGCCCCTATTCTGTGCTGCTTGTGCTGTTTTCATATTTTTAATACAATTCTGTGTGAACAGCACCTGATGCTCACATCATACTAGTGTTTTAAATGGCTTAAGTCAAAATAACCTACCTGTCTGTATAGTAATTGTTGGAAAAAAATAGTCCATTTTATAATTTATCAAATAAAAATAATTTTGCTTATAATAGCAATAGCAAGTTTCATGTAGTAGCACAAACGGTGAAGTTTAAGTTACACACCAAACAAAGCATAATACTTAGGGGTTCGTTCAAATCCCTAACCCTAAGTATGAACAACAATAGTGTTGCTTACCTTACCTCAGCAAGACCACTATTTATGATTAAAGTTTTCTCTTATCTAAGGAAGAACATCTGATTTTGCTGCAGGCAAGTTGGGGCAAGAGCGCCAATGGAAGGGGCCAAAAAACTCAATAATCCAGACCAATGTCCTTTCATTACCTCCACCTGTAAACCCACCACCTGTGAGACAAAGCACAAAGGCATATCTTACCTGTAAAATGTCCTCTAGATAAAATATAAATCAGCAGATAAATCTTGGAAGCGCTCAAAAGTGTGGCTACCATGTCTTCTTAGCTCACAGGTGCTTGAAATCTATTCAGAGAGGAATGTTTTGGGTTTCACATACCTGAACTACACTAACTAGGCATATACAGACTTGTTTTGAAGGAGGACCAAAATTTGAATTCAGTTCCTAAAGTATAATGGGAATTTTAAATGAGTATTGCTCAGGGAAACATGAGAAACGCCAAAGACATGTTCTGAGCAAAAAGGTCCCCCACATTCATGTTCTTCCAAGACTTTAAAGAGGATGTTTTTTTTTTTTCCTTTTGGGAAACTTCCAAAAATCTCATTGTATAGCTATCTGCAGGGGAGAACAAAAATTCTCATGGGTGTGTGGTACAGTAATTGAATTTCCAGCCTTGCTCAGGTTCTGCGCCAAATGGCTTGGTCTACATATCAGTGTATTTCCAGAGTAGAACATGTGCCAATTCAAACAGCCGAACATCATTCAGACCTGAAACAATGGACAGTATCATTAGGACTGAAGACAACCAGCAGTTCTTGGATAATAGTTCAGTCAGGATTGTAGGGAGCATAAATTTATGAACAATTTCTTGGCACATTTTAACATCATGATACATAATGAAAGTTTTATGGCTGCCAGGCTTTTCTAGGAATGAAAATCTGACTCCACCTCCAAAACCTTCAGCCTGGACGTGATTGGCCACTCAAGCACGACCTGATCTAAGTTAGTGACATCATTCAAGATGCCTCCCAAGAAGGCATCACTTTAAGCAGAGGTTACTTCAGGACACTGAGGAACTGAAACATCATACACCACCTAGGATATCATGTTACAAGCCACTGCAGTCAAACCAAAGTTTTATTGATTTTTATAAGGTTCATTGATCTTTATTGATGTCTTTGTTGCTAATTACTCTTAAAACACTCAAGCACATGGATGACCATTACAAATTCCTGCCCCCACCAAAAGTTGCACTGCAGTGATTTGTATTGAATTATTAAACAACATCCCATAACATTACCATGGCTAATTTCAAGCCAGCAATGCACAATATCCCCTGTAGTTTGTCTTCATGATTATTAACTGAAAACAGATTCAGTACTGTATGCAGAGGTTCAAAGTTGGGACAACATCGCCCCCTAACTTATAAATAAAATTCTGAGGAACATCTAAACAATAAGGAACTACCAGTGTGATTCAGGATATACATACCAAAATAAAACACTCAGGAAATGGATTCCCTTGCAAAGTGGGAACTTGAGGGTTATTATTGGATATATTAGTGATTTAATACTCCAGTGATTAGACTTACACAATATGCAATCTTTTGCTCTTTTGACATTTAAAAGTCATGTAGAAAGTGCATTTATTTATAATGGTTTATTAAAAACCACAATCCTCCTACGCCATGAATAATCAAGCTCTGAATAATCAAGATGTATTGAGCAATTGGCTGGTGGACATGATGGTAATGCCATCTGTTTTCTCAATTTAGTAATTCAAAACATCTTAAATTGTAACCAAGTCTACAGAGAGATGCCACATATTATTAGCTGTGCTTGATAACCGTCAATTTTACTAAATAAACCTGAAATACGAAATTAACATGTTCCAATTGGATGACATGCAATTGTTAATACGTAGTGAACTTTTTCAGAAAATGTAAAAATTTCCTTGCATTCTCATAGCTCTGCCAAGCATTCTTCAGTTCCTCTACTAATGCTTAGACTCAGAGTGTCACCTAGTGGCAACACAATGCTAACATGTGCATCATGGGAAAACAAGAGCACTCTTTTAAAGAAAACTCCACAATAAATTTATTGAAACACATCAAAAACAAGTGGACATCAAGTTAATGGTGTCAAAGACAGGTTTCATTTTAGCAAAACATTCCTGAGCATTCACCAAGTGTACAACAGAAATGACTAAAATCTAAAGAGATGTGGAATGGAGAAAAAAAAAAAAAACGAAATAAAATCTCTATCTTTACACAATGTAATCAATTTTCTGTTCATCTTTACACCATGAAAAGAAAAGTGGACTTAAAAAAAATACAATTACAAAGCTTGAATGGCAATGTACAAGCTGCAAAGTGTCTTTACACACAACAGATACACAAGGGAAGAGGTTTTAAGTTAATAGCGTCGACCAAAGGCTCCGCCTCCCTGCATTCCGCCACCTTGCATTATCTGATTCGGTCGGTTTAAGGCTCCAGAGATTGACTGGGATGTCCCTGTCTGCATGTATCCACCTCGGCTACAGAGAAGACAAATATTAGTTTCATGCGCAACAAAAGAAAACCCATGATACTCACTACAGTCCAAACAAGACAATGAAAGCCTAAATCTCACTACCTTGCCATTCCACCCCGTGCCATGTGACCCTGTCCCGGGACACCTCGGTCTGCTCCTAAAAAGAAAGGTAGTAAATCAGAAGGGAGGAGGACATGCAACCTTTTCTAAGTTTAACAGATGTTTATTGGACAAACCTTGCCAGTTTCTGTCCCCGTCCATTTTACGTCCAGGCTCCCAGTCTCTGTTGTCTCGACTGTAAAAACAAAGAAGCAGAACAAAACAGTTGAACAAAGAGAGGTCTAAGACCACAGCACATCTGACTAGAGGAGGAAAAAACAACTTGCCCGCCTGGCACTGGCCTCGAAGGATTAATTCCACGCTTGTCGTATCCACCACCCCAATTGTCACGATTGTCCCTGCCATGTCTGTCCCGATCTGAAAAGTGCTATGGATGGAGAAAACAGGATGAGATGCCATCCAATACCCAAAGATCAAATCTAGATCCGTGAAGGACTTTTCTTACCTGGTTGTCTCTGTCTCCCGGCATCCCACCACGGTTGTCTCTCCTATAGAAGGCGGCATGCAAATTATTACTGTATAGTAGCAAAATCTATAGACAAATGTCTAGATGTTTGGGTGCTGTTAGACATCGCTGGTGTTACCTGTCCATCATCATGTCATCCTGATAGCGGCTGCGGTCTCTGTGGTCAAAGTCTTGGTAGCGGTCTTGGCGTCCAAAATCTGACCGTCCATAGCGATCATCCATTGTCATTCTCTTCATCTGCCAGTCATCTTTTCTGTACATTTGAAACAGAAAAACTGGATAAATCCAGACATGCCTGCAGGGTCAAAACTGACAAATCAAGATGCTCCTAGTCATTGAACTTTCTAAAAAGAATCAGGTTGAGTAAGAAGTTGGTTGTGGAAACCTTGTCTTATACTGGTTTTTCGCAACCGTTCCTGTGGCCCTAAGAAAAATCTTGGACTTCGGCAACCCTACTAAGGTTGTGCCGATAGATGATAGTATCGTGTATCGACGATAGTCAGAGATATCGCCTGTGGCTGATGCCTTTGATGATAGCAAGACATTTATTACTATTATTACTGAAAACTCATCTCTTTCGACACTACTTGACTTCATCCTAAACTTAAAAAAAATTAAAAAAATACCTATATCTTTCTCTTTATTCATTCCTTCCCTTGCTAGCTTGTACTTATTTGAACAATGCCTGAGAATTGGTGTTATGAACACTTCCTCTGTCTGATTGCCACTTCAAAGATGAATCGATTTATGTACTCCCCAATTGTAAGTCGCTTTGGATAAAAGAGTCTGCAAAATGACTAAATATAAATGTAAATGTAATTATCAGGCTAGTAATACTAATTAATTTTAGGGCTTATTTGTTGCATTATATTTCTTTTTACGCATTTTTACAGTGTTGCGCGTTATAACCAGTCACACACGATTATGCTGAGCTTATGAATGCAATGGCCAATCAGAGGCGTTTCAAATGAGTCATTGCTGAAACAGCGGAGTTATGTTGTTCAGCGCGCACTGACTGAATTGACTCGTGAATTCTCTCATCATAAATAACAAAGTGCAGATGTACGTGCGATGCAAGTATAAGAGATTTATTCATCATACAGTGCAGATTCACTGATTATACCGGAAGTGTTTTTAAAGTGCATAACCTCGCGCTAGACTGAGCTTGTGATGATGTTCTTTGGTAATGTAATGTTCTTTGCTCGTTTTTCTGTAGCTGCTTTTTGAGTAACCGAGGAAATGTAAGCATTATAATTAGTAACTTACGATGTTTCTATTAATTTGTTATGTTAAATACAAATTCAGTCATATAAGAAATATTAGGCTGCTTTTAGGCTTACGCTGGCATTGGTTCACTTTCCGGCAATGAAACTAAGTAAATAAGTAATTAAATAAATTAGTACGATAATATTGTGTATCGGCGATCTCACAGGCTGACGATAAGAAAATTGAGCAAATCACCCAACACTAAACCCTACCCTATGCATACCTGCCATCCATGTCGTAAGGCCTCTTAAGGGTGCGTCGGTCCTGTTCAAAGCGTAGCTGTTCCTGTTGTCGCCTCAGCTCCTCCCTCTCACGATGAATGCGCTCCTGTTCACGCCGCCGCTCATACTCTATTCGGAGACGCTCGCGCTCCAAAAACTCGCGCTCCATGCGATCTGCATTCAGTCGCTGCTTCTCCACCTCCAGCCAGTTGCGCTTCCTCATCAACCTCTCCTTCTCCTCCCGCTCCCGGAAGAGGCGGATACGCTCTCGCTCCGAACGGCTATCTCGTTCACTGGAATGTAATTAAACAGGTTGGGAAAACTGCTCAATTGGTTTTTGATCAACAGTAAATCAGGCTGAGGGGAAGATGATGGGAGGCAGTATTTACCCAGAGTGTCTGCGTCTCTCCACCTCTCTTATCTCTCGTTCCCTCTGCCTTTGGCGCTCCCTCTCTCTCTGCTCTTTGATCTGGTCAAATGACAAAATGTCCTTCGACTCTTTGCTGGAGGACTTACGGTCACGGCTCTTAGTGCTCTATAACAAAAATTGGTGCATAATTTTATCAACACTTCCAAAATAACAAGGCAGCTGGATTTAAAACAGTTCCAATTATGAAACATACTCGTTCTTTGCTTTTTGTTTTCACACTGATGACCGGCTCTCCTTTCGACTTGTCCATCACAACAATCCTCTCTCCTCCTTGCTCTGTAATGGCAAGATTGAATCATTAAGATCTGGATACCTTAGGATATTACTTAAGGTAGTAACAAATGTGAATGCATGCTATTTTTTTTAATTACCTTTTCCATCAGAGTTTTCAGACTTCTCATCTTTGTTCTCAGATCTGTAAGGATGAAACCATATGATGAGATTGTTGCAGTTATTTGGCATGCAGAGAGGTCTTCAAATACAATTGACCTACAACTTACTTTTCTGTCTTAGAGTCCGAGGAGTGTCTTCTGTCACTGCCAGACTTTTTGGTATCGCTTTTGTCAGCAGGCTTCTTTCCGGCAGGCTCGTTCTTAGCCTAAAAACAAATACAAATCAAGGCTTTGACTGCACACCTTGTGTCAATAATATTGACAGCCACCCAACTCTGAAGCAATACTTCATGCACTGGTGCAATTTATAATCAAATGTTTAGAAATAAAGGCCCTTACACACTAGAGAAGGCTTTTGGAAAATCCATTTAGAGTCAAGTCAGTTTGAAATAAAACAGGAATAAAGCGAGTTGAATGTCCAAATTCAGAAACTGTGTTAGCACCTTAATAATAAACTATTTACCCTTTCAACTGAAATCATCCGGCCATGCAGCTCAGTTCTGTGCAGATGGCTGATGCACTTTGTGGCCTCCTCAGTAGAGCACATCGTAACAAACCCATAGCAGCGAGCGCCGGGGCTTCGGGCATTTGTTACTACTTTAGCGCCAACAACCTGCAAGCAGTAACAAATATGGATCAGGACACCATCCCACATAAGAACAACCTAATTTTTTAGTTAGTATTCTAGAACATGCATACCTTGCCATATTTGCTGAACAGATTTTTTAGATCTGTCGCTCTCGTGGTTGAAGACAGTCCACTGACCCAAAGGTTCCTTCCGCTAGCAGCTACGCTACCTGATAGGCCACAAAAATCAATTTAGAACAGCCCAGAAACTAGGGGTGCTCCGATCAGGATTTTTGAGGCCAATTACCGATCACACAAAGCAGTATCTGCTGATACGATCACCAATACCGATCTTTTTTAAAGCCTTCTTTTTATCATGTAGAATTATTTATAGTGATGATCCAATCAAGATTTTAGACATTTATTCAGGGACATTTTTGAAAATGAATTCCCCTCTTGGGTGACTCTTGTGAGGGGATTTTTTCAATTTGAAGGGGTAGAGCCCCCTTTTTCAAAAATATATATTTATCTCACCTAAATGTTTGATCATGCACTGCATTTTTGTTTTGACAATCATGCAATTGTTGCACAATATAGCCTACACACAGCACAAGCCTGATTTCGTGAGCTGTATGTGAGGCAGTGTTACACAAGGTTCACACATACTCCGTTTGCAGTGCGTATGCAGTCCACGTGTGGTAAGCGGTGAAACAGCAGCACTGACTGTGCTTTCATTTTCGTGTCAATCCATGTTCATTTTTACCGCAAACAATGCGCTGTCACTAATTCAGCGCGTGCAGAGGAAACGATCACTGCACTGCTGCAGACACACCGCTCCTGGAATGCACTGCCGGACCGCAACCGTGTACTGCACACGCAATCCATTAACATGAGCGCGGAAAAAATACGCACCGCATACGCAATGCAAACGGAGTAATGCGAACCCGGCGTTATGTATGCGCACTGCAAGTCTGGGAGAGCGTGCAAGCACTGAATGGTTTGAACACTGGCTAGAATTAAAAAGAAATGCAATTCATAAACTTTAGTGACGATGCGACACTGCCTCGATTGTGCAAGTGACCATTCCTGTCAACTGTGCAGCCAGGGGTGGGCAGTATTTCAAATACTATTTTGTGTTTTGTATTTTAATACCTTTGAAAAAAATCAAATGTATTTTGTATTTAAATACATTTAATCTTAGTATTTTTGTATTTTCAAAATACATAAAATACTTTTTGCCAATCAACCTCTTTATTAGACTGCTGGTTCCCTGTATCAACTAGTTCAAACATGCCACTTTCATCCTTTTCCTGGGAAAATGTTATTAAAGTCAAAATCATAGATATTTAAGATATTTAATTTTGAATAAAATGTAGCATCCCATTTGACAACTATATCATCATTCACAGTGCTATCTTTCCAGCTAGCTTGTTGATAACTCTGGATTTTCAGTTAAATACATGCTGTTCTGCTGTGTATAAACCATACAAAATGCTTGAAATTGTTATTGCACTACTATGTGCATGACTTTAACAATAAAAAGGTGATCTTGCTTTTGTGGGGAAAAAAAGCATACCTGTCTCAGCAGGTAAAAAAAAAAAAAAAAAAAAACCTAGCAAGGGGAACATAGCATTAGCACTAGTCAGTTTTGTTAGGTTTTTTTTTTTTGGTCAGATTTTGGTTTTATCAACTAGCTAGTCAAATGTGTTCATTAAATTTTAATCACTACTGCTTGCTATGGCGATATGACAATATAAATGTCGGCGATGATATAAACTGTAAATCGATTGAACTTTTTCTATATCGTTTATATATCGTCGTGGTATGCAGATATATCGGTGCAGCTTTTAGCGGGCTGGAGTTATTGACACGTCAGAGCGATAAAGAAACATGGATAAATTAGTAATAAACAGCTTTATGTGTGTGTACCCCAAGACAAAGATAACTATAATGCTAATAATAAAGAATTTTTTTTTTAAATTGTTCTAAGGGCATACTAGCACTAGGCACAGCTGCCTTGTACTAAAGCCCAAGCGCGATTGTCCTTTCGCTAACAGACAGATATCACAGGATTATTACAGTGGCAGCTGAGGATAATGGTGGAATTTGCAGCGTTACACACAAACTATAATACCTGTTCATAAATAAGATGAGAACCAGACCCCCATTGTAAATCTAAATGTGATATCCAAGTAGTTATAAAGATTTTTGCGGTCATAATGATAACAGCGCATACAAAAATAGTACATTAAAGGTGGGGTAAGCGACTTCTGGAAGCCAATGTTGATATTTGAAATCACCAAAACAAACACGCCCCTACCCTTAAAGGGTCTCGCCCCTATTTTGATAGCTCCGCCCCACACATACGTAGCATACGCAACCCATGCAACCATCAGTTCTGTGAAACAAAGCAAAACCAATGTTACACCGTGTCTGCACCGGACGTGAGTGGCGCGACAAAATACTATAGAAGTCATTATAATCAGTGATGCTGTCTACACTGGATGCTGCGCGGCGCGACAAATCCCCCACAGAAAACTGCTACCGCGTTCTGTTTATGACGTGCTGACACAAATTTCAAAAGATTTTCAACGGTCGCTTTATCGTGTTCAGGCAGACATTAGCTGTTGCGGCATGGCGCGTCCGGTGTAGACACAGTGTTACTCATCTATCAAGAAGAAACAAAGCAACCTTGGCGTCCGATCGCAGGCCTTCCGCTCCTTGAGTTCTCTCCAGCGCTGGAAAGCTGATCCGATATTTACACGGGTCCCACTTCTTGCCTTATCATTCCGCAGACGTTTTCCGCTTTTGTTTTTTATCCGCCATCTCTTTCTGTCGCTCGGCTGTTCACTGAACGCTCTCTCCTCCACATCATGAGTAGACACGCCCCTTACTGCTGATTGGCTACAAGTTTGTTTTGGTACTCGGCCCTGACTCTAAAGCGTTTTTGAAAAATTACATACCCCACCTTTAACTCTTCCATGTTCCAGCGCGGTTAGCAGTCACACTACATGCATACCGCACCGAGCCACCTCTTCAAGCAGGCCAGAGCATGGTTAAACGAACCGCACTGGACACGGTACAGAGCAGTCACACTTGTGAAATGAACTGGACTTCGGGGGTCAATCGTGCTCAAGCATGGATCAGATCCCCTGGTGTGAGTACATCCTAAATCTAAGTGAACAGCAGATAGCACACCACAACTATAACCATAACAGCACAAAAAAATGATGAATGATAAAAACATTGACAGCCATTCGGAATCATTTCTGCTTTAAAGAGCTTGAGCATTTAGTGACAGATGACACAACTACACTGTATACTTAGAATACACTAATATAGTTACCTTTATAATTATCGTTCTTGGTGTAAACAGGCCTTAAAGGTGCAGTGTGTAGATTTTAGCGGCATCTAGCAGTTGAGGTTGCGAATTGCAACCAACGGCTCAGTCCCCCGCTCACCCCTCCCTTTAGAGAAGCTACGGTGGCCGATACATGGCTAAGATGCCGGCGTCTGAGACCGCAGAGATCAATGAGGTTTCTTTACAAAGGTAAATTAAGGAATTATATTTACTTAATTATTCAATAAACCGATGTCATTGCGAATATTACTGTTACTTGTTCATCCTTGTGTCAGTGTTTTTTTGCAAGAACAACATAGTGATGAAACGCGCTCTGTAGAGCAGTTTGTCCATTAAGGGCTAACGTTACTGTAGAAACATGGTGGCAACTTCCATGTAAGGGGACCGATATGTGTATGTATATAGAAATTGCTCAATCTAAGGTAATAAAAACATAACAGTTCATTAAGTAAGGTCTTTATACTCCTCTGAAAACGTAGTTATGTATAATATTGCATTTCTGTCTATAGATCATCCTAAATATTACACAGTGCACCTTTAATAGTGTTTCTTCACTGGATGGCCAATTCAAATGTATTTTGTGTATTTTCAAAATACAAAATACTGTATTTGTATTTAAATACATTCTCACACAGTATTTTGTATTTTTATTTTAAATACATTTTGATGTATTTGTGCCCATCTCTGTGTGCAGCTCACTTATAGTGCAGACGTGATGTGATTTGAAGCCATTTGCGCATTTTGAAAGAGAAAGAGAGAGCGCACGCAGTGATTGACTCACGCTGTTTGTGGAATTATGTCTCACAGAAAGTTTTCAAATTACTTAAGTTATTTAATGAAGAAATATGAATTGTACCTCACCTTCAGCATTATAATTATTTTAACCGTGCCGGACAGAGACTGAGACTGTGCCGCTGCATGTCATGCCAAATCTCTGATGGCGGCAGGCACGTCATCAGCTTGAGATCGGTTTTTTGAGATCGGCCTTTATGAAGACCACCGATCAAACATCCCAACGCGATTATCGGCCGATAGTGATCGGTAACCGATCAATCGGAGCACCCTTACCAGAAACAATTTCTTGTTTAAAAAGCTCACTGCACACCCACCTTTATCATCTTTTGAGTCAGGCTTGCTTGATGAATCCTCATCACCACTAGAGAAAAATAAAACGCATAATGAGAAATTGAATAGGCAGTTTAAACGGGATCACCAGTGTTGATAAACAAATACCCACCTAGTGAGGACAAACAACCTCAGGCAATGAACAAAGATTTGGATACTACAACTTGAATAGTCATGTGAAGCCAATTACGTTAAACATACCTTGGACTGGCAAACCAAATTTCTGGTACATTACTTTTTGAAGGTAGAAAAAAAAAAATAAAAAGACAAAATGGTAGACGAAATGCGCAGTCGATTACACCTCCAAAGAGCACCCATACTTGTTAACAAAGGAGCCAATGAAAAAGAAAACCATTGTTCTAGTAGACAGAAAACAACAAACCTCTTTTTCTGATCATCCCCCTCTACAGAGGACTCTTTCACTTCTGAAGACTCTTCTGAAGCAGGTTCAGTCTTCTTGCATTCCTCGACCCCTTCTCCTTTAGATGCCGTTTCCGAATCAACTGCGCTTTCGATATCGCGCAAATCTGTTTCGCTAGCATTAGTGGCCTGAGCAGAAGTGCTCTCGGTGTCCACCAAATTGTCCTGAATGTTTTCTTGGTCCTTGCTTGTTGATTCAATTTCACTTTGCTTTGACGCATCAACGTCCATTTTGCAGGCTGATGATTCGGCTTCCAAATTGGTGGCCTCCTCGGCGTTAGCGAGGTCCTGCACATTGTCTTCCTCTTTGTGAGAATCCCAGACTGAAGATTTCTCGTCTTCAGTCGGTTCTTCAGTGGTGTCTTCCTTAAGTGGCTCTGATATACAAGACCCGGCTACTTTCTCACTTTCTACGGATTTAACAGGAATAGAATGGCACAGAGTTTAATCACTTCTGAGACATTGCAATGGTTATCGTGGAATTGGACTAGGACGTGGCCCTCTGCTGTCTCATACACAAGCAAAGGCAAGCTACCCTATGAAGAGACTGGAAAAACCAAAGCGAGAACAATCAACAAGCTTCCAGACAACAGGCCATTTCTTTTCAGTTCACCTGCACCCCGAAGCAGAGGGCAAGCTGTTGACTAGGGAAAGCCACAAGACCTGCACCACATCCGAGTGTCCATCGTCGACTTTAGTACTTGAAGTGTCCGTGATATGGAAATAGCTTGTGCTGTCTTTACAGGAATTGTTTTTCTTTTGAAACAAGCAAATGGTCCATTAGTGAAATCTCCAATTAACAAACTTTGAGTCCTATAGCGATTTTGCTTCAGCATGATCCAATTCTTCTCATCTTCTCTTCGTGGTCTTCTTTAAGCAACCTAGAAACACTAAATTGCATCTGCAACAACCATTTAAACCAACCTATGTGCTGACTGAAACAGATTACTGGCTCTTTGCATATCTGCACCTTCCAAAAAGAGCATGTAAATGACTATAACATGGTTCTAAATATATATATATATATATATATATATATATAAATATATATAAATGGCTAAATATATAGTCAGCAATGCAAAAAGCCAGTAATCAACTTTGGATTTCCAGTCTCTTTTTCCTGAGTAACCTGATATATTTATACTAAAAGGACCTTAAGGCTTCACCCTGATTTGAGAGCAATTCCAGACAACCCCATACAGTACCTTTTCCGCTTTTTGTGTCCTCACATCCATGCTCACCATCATCCTCCTGCTAAAGGTGGAAAATGAATAAAGAAACAAAATAAACCCAATCCGCATCAGGAAAAAAAAAACTCAAATGCTAACTAGGGCTGGGCGATATATCTCATGCGATATGCATGCGCATCTCGTCAGTAAAGCCGGTTCCTTGATTATGACCAATCTCCATCACCTGTTTTCAAATGGGCGGGCATTTAACAGCACAGAGGCGTAGTTCACTGACAAGCTACGCAATATCGCGTTCACAATCGCAGATGAATCGCCTTCGATAATGAACGCGATATTGTGTAGCTTGTCAGTGAACTACGGCTCAGTGTATTAAATGCCGCTCCATTTGAAAACAGGTGATGGAGATTTACCGCTAATCAAGGAACCGGCTTTACTGACGAGATGCGCATGCATATCGCGTGAGATATATCGCCCAGCCCTAATGTTAACTTCCTTGAATACCTGACAAGGCGCTTCCTGGTTCTCATTCACGTCTATGTCATTAGCCTCCATTTCCTGAAAGCCAAAGAAAGCGTCACACAATATGCAACAAGAACAGAACAGCAGTATGACTGGCTAATTTTAAAAACTCACCTCCTCTACCTCAGATTTACTCATGACAACATCAGCGACATCCTCTGCGTCGTGGTTATTTGCATCATCCTCCCTCAGGTTGTCTGTATTCTCTTCGTTCGATAACGTGTCTAGGACCTCCTCGTCATATTCGTCTCCCTCGGGTCCACCTCCATTGCCCATATCAGCTTCATCCAGGACATTCATGTCCATGATATCCATCTCATGAAGGTTCTCTGGAATAGCATCCGGGTCCTCCTAAAGGAAGTAAAGGCGGCTGTTAAGTTAAGATAAACCTATGCAAAATAACCCAACCCAGTTACGTAGATCATATCCATCAACAACTTAATATGACGAAGCACCTGGCCATCAACAGAGTCCTCCTCAAGAGTGCAATCTTCAGGCTCATCAGGTTCGTCTTGTCTCTTTCCTGTAGAGAAAAAGAAATATATTTTCAAATCATTCAAGTCAAGCAAATTTTGCATACATTTTTGAAACATGATGTAGTAGCTAAATGATTTTGAAATAAGATAAACATCAAAACACAATTTTTACCTTTTGGAGTTCGCCGAGGTGTTTTTTTGGGAGTTATCTCTAGGTGTACAATGATCTCATCAGGATTTCCACCCTCTTCTTCAATGGCCTGAAAATGAAAGTATGATTTATATAGTCAAATGCAAGCATTAATGTCATTCATTTGCCTATTGTTTACAGCTTCACAACAATCCATCATTAATCTACAACGACAACCTACACTTCATTCATTGCATATTAACTTACGTAAGCATTGAATTCAAAACATCCTGCAAAGCTAGTTTGATGTCTGTAACCGGCAGACGATTGTGCGTAACAGAAAATGTTATGAAAGCGTTTGCATCTGAGAAATTACCAGTAATAATCCAATACATCCTATTAGCAAAAAAAGAAAGAAAATAAAGCACGGATCGCCTATAAACAGCACATGTAACGTTAACGTTACTGCAGTAAACATCACCCCAGTAACTTATGCATGCAAAGCATGTTTTTACAGCAGAGTTGCAAAATGATGTTTATATCTGGTGTTCCACTTGCCTTTTTGAGCCTTTCTGAAAGCAGGCTCTTATTGCCGCTGATGTCGAGATTTCGGCGCTTCAGCTCGGCCTTCAAATCGATCACTCTCAGCTCCGATAATTTACGCACCCCCGACTCCACAGGCCCCACATCTGCTGTCGAAGAGTCTGACATGTTTTCTAGTTTCTAGAGAACGTTACGGTGGATGCAGAAGTACGAGTCTCTCTCTACCCCGCGCACACTCACCAAATTTTAGACAGAGCGCGATAAACAGCGTTTCTCACTCGAAGCAAAATGGCGCAGTCCGCTACAGTCCTACGCATGCGCCTGCCCTGGGGATTTTAGGCGCATGCGCGCAAACGACCTCGATTTGACATGAGCGCGGGAACATCTTGATGATATTTTGGTGTCATTTATTCCAAAGAATATATGAATATATATATTTTTTTGCGGATAAAATACATTTCAGGTGAGAATGCAAATAGATTATACAAAAATAGCCTATTTAGCCAGCTATTCATAAAATTAGACATTAATAGATGTGATGATAATATATTATTTAAGAGTATTTTAAAAGGAGTGAGGGAACCTGATATATTTTGCCTTTCTTCCCAAAAAAACGTTACGTTTAGTGAGTAAAATACATTGTGAGTAGTAGTTTATAATTACACATTGCAAGGTCACCAGCTAACAGTGTGTATTGGTATTTTTTAGAGGGTAAAAACATAGTATATATGACTTGCATGTTTGTGTCAATTAACAGTAACAAAATGTTTGGTAAGATTGGTTTGTCAGGAGCACAGGAACTGCTGGGGATTTGCTATTAATAATAATTTGTGTTTTATTGCTAGATATGTTTTTTAGCATGCTGAAATTCAAGTGATAGACACATTACAATCATGACCACAGACAGAATCTTTTGTGGTGTAGTTTAATGAAAAACCAAACATATGCACAATAGGATAATTTAATGCACTGGCAAATTTATCAACAATACGATACTGTAAGCTGTAAGAGTACACCAACTTTCTCAATTGACCCTTCGCAAGGAGTTTGATTGACAGGCGATCTGACCGTTCATAACACTGAATCTGCCATTTTAGTCCGACAAACAAACCAGACTGGAGAGTAGATTAGGGTTTGTGGACCTGAACTTGAAAAATGGTGTGTATTGACATCTTCCACTATTTGAAACAAGACACCTCCTGATGTTCATTCATGTTTATTTCATGCTATAACTAGTAAAGAGGAAGAGATGATCGGTTCATGTGATGCTTTAACTGGGGCGCTACAGCGATCTGTCACGATGCATTAAAGAGCCACAAAACCATATGTATTGTTTGAATTTCTTAAAAATTGACAGAATTTGAAAGCAGAGATTTTATTTGATTCCAAAAGTAACCTGCTGTGTCTTGTCTGGCGGCATGTTGTCAGTTTCCTCTTTGCTCTGCAATATATTTTTCACTGAGCGAGAACATGATGTGAGGCGTGAGAGCGGCATGGCTTGTCGGAAATAGCAACAGTAATGAAGTCTTTGCGAACGGTCAATTACATTACATTCACAAGCTTCTGTAACATGGCAGCCTGAGTGGAATATAACAAAATCATACTGTAACATATACACTGTAACATCCAAGACGCACAGCTTTGAACACTTTCCTGCTAAAGGGAATTTGGTAAGTTGCTAAATTTAAATGGGAGTTCCCGAGAAGAGGCGCTAGGCAAACTCTTTATGACAGGAGGTCCTTCGGATTCAAGGAATTCAGGACATATGGTTTCCTCTGGTTCATTTTTTAAACTAGAGAATGTGGGTGACTCCATGGGTCCCTGATAGTAGGACCAGGATGTAGATGCAGATCCGATGGAGGAAGGGCTTAAGTCGGGGAGGTTAGCTCTGAAGCTTTCACTGAAGGATGAAGACTCCATTATATTGGATATTTGTAGGTCAGAGGAGGAGGTGTGAGAGAGTCGTGGCTCGTGGAGGTTGAGTTTTGACACTAACGGTTTGCCTACACTGACCCTTTGCTCTTCCAAGAGCTCTTCATCCAGATTAGTGTACTTGTAGTGTAGACACACAGTAAAGGAGAGCTCTTTCTGTGAGGGGGAAAAGCAAAAAGATATTCCTTATCATACACATATAAAACATTACATATACAGGAGTTTGACAAGATAATGTGAACCCCCATTATTATAGGTGTTAATAAAATTTGCTACAGTGAAAAAACAAACAAACATCATTATCTTTTGTTTCTCCTTTTATCTATATTCTCTAGTTTACTAAATCAGTTTACAGGTAGTGTTAAGTTGTGTTCAGCAATGTTTAGAACAAGTGCTTGTGAAGCGGGTGACTTGTCAGACTTCCAAAAAGAACAAATCATGGAAGCTTGTTTAACAGTAACATCTGTAACCTTAAAAGCCCATTTTTTATGACTATGACTGCAAACACAAAGCATGGCAACACATCTTCAGCAAAAGAGGAACAGTGGGCAAACTGAATAATATGGGCCGTTGAACACTAAGAAGGACTGTGCCCAAACAACACATAACTACTGCTGCAAAAGTGACGGCAAATCTCAATAGTCACCTTAAAGAAGAAAGTTTCCACAATAACCAACCACACAGAACTTACAGATCCAAGAAATAACTGCAACTGCTAAGTTATAATCATAGACACCAATTTTAAAATGTGAAAATGATGGTGTCGTGATCTTAAACCTGGACAGTTGGAGCACCAAGATGGACATGTGCCCTGGCCAGACAAATCACCTGACTTAAATATTATGAAACCACTGTGGACAGTTTGGAGAGAAGAGTGAGTAGCAGGTTCCCTTCTTTAACTTTTCTGAAACAATTGGCTGATAGATGACATTCCACTGGGGAATATTCAGAAGTTTTATGAATCTATTTTAAGTAGGTTGGAAGCTGTATTAAAGGCAAATGGTGGTAAAACAATTTAAGGAAGTAATATTTCCCAGGTGTTCCCTTATTTTGACCAACCCATTGTGCACATATTGTACCTTGAGCCTTTGCAGGGCACTAATACGAGTAAAGAGCCGAGGTTGTTCCAGAGGCAGTAGATCATCCATGGACAGTAGTAAGCTGCCAGCCTCGCGAAGACTCTCCTGATTGCTGTGCTTCAGGTCTACTTCAGGACCCTGAAATTATTTCATTGTCAAAACTGTAAACAATGCTTCTTTGGCTACGTTTGACAATCAACTAAAGATACACCAAATTGAAGCAGACCATTGAAATTCATTCACAGGACAGCAATTAATGATACATCTTTATGTTATATTTTCTCAGGACTCAATCCATTCTTTGCAGATCTACAAAAAAGTCAGTTTACCTCTGTAAAGTCAGAGAGCTGAGCAGAGCAGGACACAATGTCTTTAGGTGTCTCCAATATCCGAGAGTAAATTATCATGATATTGGAGAACTCTGCAGCGAAACCTAGCTGTACCTTGACACCACATTCAAACTGAAGACAGCGGCTCTCTGGGATGACTGGAACAGTTTACACAAAATCATTATTACGTTTATCATCATTTTATCTACAGCCAAAGTACTTTGCATAAGGATATAAACTAGAGGGGTTTATTTTGAACAGGTCTCACCATGTGCAATGGCCCACTGTAAGTTTCGAGTTGACGCTGTGACTTGGCATGCTGGAGCCTGAATGCTGTCTGTTAGGGCACGACGCTCCGAGAGATTACTGCGCAGCTCTAGAGCCTGCCGACCACGAGTGATTTCACACCTTCCCATGTCTGCAATGGACAGTGACTCTGTAAAACTGTGTGGTCACACTTGGTGTCATCAATTTTTTGATAGAAGCCTATGGCATAGATGTGGCTTAACAGTAATAGCACATTTTATAACATTTTTTGTCTGAAAAGTAGTTCAAACAAAATGTCGATACCAAAAATGATTTGAACATCTTTAACCCCAAACCTTCTGCTACTTTGTCAAGTATGACCGTGACCTTCTCTGGCTCCATCAGTCTTTTCGTGAGGAAGCTCATGAAGATTCCGTTAGAGAGATCATCTTTATTTACTTCAAATGCTTCGGCATCAACACACCTGAATCCAGAATGTGAAAATTATAATCGCAATTTCTAGATGTCAATAAAATTATTGTCATTGCGTTAGACTTACGTTGCATAGCCAAACACTATGTTTGCGGTCACTCTCAAGGGGTCAGGTTGTGGGATGCTCTCATCATTTGGGTTTCTGAATGAACAACACAACAGATGTCAGTTTCAAGTAAAATTTTATGCACAATATTTCAGAACTGATACACTTATGAATCAACTACACCGTTTCCGACACATGTCCAATAGAAAGACGTTAAGTCCCGTCTGGCGCTCTTGCATGCGCTGTAACACGTCCTGCACCCAGAGGCAGTGCTTGAAGGTATAAGAGGCTGGAGCATCGATGGGTACCATGAAACTGTTCCCATAGTTTTCATAGCCATGACCAGCAAAGTACAACAGCCCTTGAAAGTGTATTTAATAAGCAAACAATTAGGAAGCTTAGAAATTAGAAATAACTTTCTATAGTCACAGAAATCCAAATTATGCAACAAGTAACTAACCATAAACGCCTCGATCCAACAGCAGCAAGAACTCAGTAACAGCACTATGCATCTCCTGCCAGTTGAGGTCTAGTAGAGAGACGACTTTAAAGTCTAACTGGCGTAGAAGGTTTGTCAACTCATGCACATCCGCCATGGGAGCTCTCAGTTGCCGGTGATGCAGGTAGTTCATGTTCCCAATAAGCAATGCTACCTTATCAGTGGCTATAAATTTGTGAAGCGACAAGATTAACATAGCAAATCCTTTACAAGAAATGCCAAGAGAAACCACCACACTTCTGCTTATCACTTACCGCAACAATCACCCATTTGCCTTGGACCCGCATCAGAAGCACCTGTAAAACATAAAGTGCATGTGAGTGACAAGAAATTATCAGCAGATGTGTTAAAATCATACAATTAAACAGATCATGCTTACCTACTTTAGGTGCTTCCCATGAGACATCAGAAAAGGAACCAGGACCTGAGTGAAAACAGACCATGCTATGTAACGAATAATCTTTGGTCGATTTATTTCACTTGTATTTAAAGGAACAATTACGGATCATTTTGTCTCAAGCGCCTTACCTATGTTTACTTGAACCTGATCACTCCACGCTTCATGATAGAGGTTGTAAACCTTGCAAGAATATATACCTCTATCCGCTGTGGTTATGCATGGAATCTGTGGACAAGCCCATACAGATGCCCAAGTAAGTAAATTCAAATGAATTACTCTATGCATTCAACTGTAAGACTTTCATGAATACCTTTAAGACGCTTCTAGTACAGTTTGCCATTGGCTGTTTGTTAAGATACCATTGGAACTGGGGAGGTGGGTTGGCCTGAGCAGCACATTCAAGATAGAGAGTGTCTCCCTCCATCAACGCTTGAGGCCTTGGTTGCTGAATTATATACAACCCACTAGCTGACGAAGGGAAGTAGCCACTGCTGGAACCTGCAATTGACGTAATTTATCAGTGATAAAGAAATCTGATTCATTTCAGACTGAAAGTGAAATCTTCACATGCCTGCACTTGCGCCTTCAGACCTCACTAGACGTACATGGGCCCAGTTGGAGAAGACGTACTTGTCCCCAGAACTTACACGGCAGATGTAGGGGCCCTGTTGAGCCGCACTAATGGGATTTAGCACCAGCTCTGGGCCACTGCCCCCTGGCACCTACCAAGAACATAAAGAACCAGACTAAGGATAATATTTCAAATCAGTATGTTCAGTTACAAAATTTAGTGCACCAGACCTCAACTTTGCCCTTGAACCACTGGTAGGTGAGCTCCACAGGTCCGACTGCTCTGCAGCTCAGAACCACGGGACTCCCCTCTGGTGCCCGCTGACTCTGTGGCTGCAGTGTGATATCAATCTGCCCCATCACTACCCAAAAACACAAACAACACCTGGGTGATATGACTCACCCTCTTCGGCCTTTGGGTTACCAAACTAAATCAACCACAAAGGCACACCACAGTGAGGATGAAGGAACTGTTCGAGATTAGATCATCAACATTTTGTATATATATTTAGCTACCATGTGTAGTGAGAAATCCAACAGCCTCTCTGTGCTCGATTTTCTTCAGGCACTGAAGCAGGAAAGCCAAGGTACACCCTCTATCTGCAAGAAGGGCAAGTAGGTATCGGCCAGGACTGCCATGTCGACTTAGCACTTTGAGTGAGCAGTCAGTCAGCTCTTTGTCACTACAAAGAAGTAGATTCTATAATTGTGAACTGGTCATAACCATGCACAACATTGGTTAGTTATTCCACATAATTTAGTCTATAACAGACCTACCTATAGCAGAACTGTGGCTGCTCGGCCACTGCCTTTGCCAGCTGTTTCCAACCACACTCTAGATTGTCTAGCATGTAACCGAGTCTGTTTAGTGCTGCCTCACTCAGGGTTTCTACACCCAAATTCTTGTCCTCCATAACTTGGTAAAGGAATATCTGAGAAATAAATGACAAGTGGTTTATTTAAATTTTTCTTCAGACAGGAATGTTTTTCAATGTTTATGATTTAGTTTTCAGTTTGTTCAATAAAATTTTCAAGCATTAATGTAATTTCTACTATAGGTATCAGTGTTCTCTATTTCTGTGATTTTTCAAAATAAACTTTAAATCAACTTCCCAAACCAAACATTTACAGAACTATGAATTTCCTAACAAATATGTTATTACCCAAACCCTATCACAAAAGGGGAAGATGTGATTAATGTCTAGCCTCTCAACCAGTATCACATAATAAATATCAAAACCAATAAAAAAAAAACCTACTCCAGATTGGTATTTTTTGGTGGGGACTTAAATAGGAAAATTTCTAGGTGGTATAATTGTCCAAAAAGAAAAATTCCCATTTAAATGCTACAATTCTTGAATATTTTTAATCCAGCAAATTAAAAGTTGGCAATAATAATAAAAAATAATATCTTAATTTTGACAATCTTACACTTGACATTCTTAGAGTAATTAAATCCAAATTTGGAAGACAATTATAAACGTTTTTTTAAAAACTTAAATGTTTTTTTTTTTAATCAGCACGAATTAAAAAAAAAGTACATATCTGTACACATGAACATGGCGTTTTAATCTAGAATTGTGAAAGGCTTCTCTTTTTTATAATCTCAGAATTGTTATTGTTACAAACCTATAATATTATTATTATTATTAATAAATTATATTAAAAAACACCACATAAACACCAAAAATCTTAATACGTGTTTTATATTAACGCTGACTTTGTTCCTGTATTAAAAGAAACCAACACAGCCTATAGTAACATGAAAATGCGGAACCGAATGCACCCTATATTTTTCTATATACGACACATTTGTCACTGCTTTATTGAATGTAACTTTAAATAACCAACCACATAGGTAATTAATTATAAGTTTTAGTTCTCTATCACATCATTGCCAACATGATTAGAAAAGCTCTATATATTTTTGCATTTAGATCACAGATCAGTACATATACTAGCATAATGTTCGATTTCATTTTATAAAACGAAATATGATAAATGAAAAGCTCTTAAATGTTTAAATTTAACCGGCAAACAGTACACAAAAGTACACTTACCTGTTATACGGTATTTAAACACCAGGAAGTGAGTTTATCCCGGCTTCTTAAAACGTAGGTTGTCAAGCGATCGCAGCACAAATGCTATTATTTTTTTATTTTTTTTAATTATATCTCACTGTACACATCCAATTTACCAATAATTAGTCAATCGGACGCTAAATATCCGTTTAACTCACTTTGAATCAGTTACTGCCACCAATGCTTATCAGAATCCGCAAATCAGTATGGTAAACATCCGCAGCAGTTCTGTCTTTTTCAGTCAGTAGTTCCTCTTTCTAACATGTATTTGCATGCACTCCCACCACGCGCAGCACGAGCTTTTTACTTTCACCTTCTCTGAATGAATTTGAACTTCTGCCATCTAGTAGATTTGTAATCCCGTGTTGTAGAACTAAGCGGTATAAAAACAGCTTTGTGCCAGCAGCTATCACTCAGCTGAATAAGGATATGTATTAGGAACATTATTTTTTTTATTATCATTATTGTTTTTAATACGTTTATTTATTTATTGTAATTTTTTTTTTTTTTTTACATCATTTGTACATTAGTTATTTATTGTTTTTAGTCTAGACAGTTTTTAGTGATGCTGGGAACTTTAAAACACTTGTATCATATATGTTGTTTAATGTTTGTGGTGTCTGTAAAATGTGAAAGATATGAGAACTCTGCAGAACTAGTCTACCTATGGGTACAAATAAAGTGAACCTGAACCTCTCGACCTATAGCAGCAAGCCATCATCATGTAGACGAGGCACTCCTGCTGAAGGGATGTAACCCGTCACCTCACACAACTTCAACAAAACATACAGATAGATAGACAAACGGATAAAGATAGATAAATTAATTTTGTGAACAATTAGACTCTTTAACAATTTCACTTTGACATTTCCAAGTATTTCATGACTATAAGAAAGAACACGCAAAAAAAAGAAAATACCCTTTTTGATATTTCGCATTAGAAACTTTATTTTTCAGGTGACAGAACAATAACACAATCACGTTAACAGTAATACAAAGAACGACAACAAAAATTCAACCACTTGATCCTCAGACACAGTATAATCAACACAACCAGCAACACTGAAAAAGTTCGCTTTTTTTTGTCAGCACTGATTTGTTCGTTACACTGGAAAAGAAGATATGTTTCTCTGTATGGAGAAGTTTATCTCAACCTGTGCCTCAGGTAATGTTCGCTGTGAATGTGGGGAAAGCAAAGTTTCACCCAGGTCTTGCTCACAAAGACGCATGATTCGGTCCAAACCCTCTACATCTTTTTGCCTTTATGCAGTTTATTATATCTCCAAATATGCTCTTTCCTTAAAAGCTTCCAGTATTCCCGACTTTCTGGTTCCAAGTCGTTGAGTTTTTTGGGTGGACCGAGGTCCAACTGAAACAACCTGAGGGTATGGGACAACATATATACAACATAAGTTACAAGTATGGTATTCTTCTAGTTAATTTGAGATGCAATAAATATGGAAGATTGTTTCTGCCATGGAATATATAATTAATTAATTAATTAATTAATTGTCACTTTTTTAATCTCACAATTCAGATTTTTTCTTCGCAGTTGAAAGAAGAAAAGTCTGTATTGTAAAATATACACTTGCAATTGATAGTTTTCAGTCACGTGACCGGCTCGAAGACCTGGAGGGCAAAACATCCATAGAACTGCTGTACAAGCGTGTCAATTTTTCATCTGTTTCCCAGCCGCAAATATTTAGATCACCTCTCAAAAGAATAAAACAAAGGTATTTCTGAACAAAATGCAAGTTTTGGCCATTTGAAATCCATATTAAGCACCCGCGGCAATATTTCAATCATAAACAGTGCGACAAAACGTTTTAAAAACACTTAAAGTGCCTTAAATATATTTAAAACAGTAATATTAAAAGATCAAATTCAGTATTCACCATATTAATGATGCATAGTTTACACAGGCAAGCAGATGAGGCTGGAATATGAACGCAGTCCGCTTAACGGTTCAGTGTTTTCCTTCTAATGGTTTTCTATGGGAAGCCATTTAATGTGAAATCTTGCACATTGCGTTTATATTCTGGCTTCATCCTCTTGCCTGTACAAAATATACATCATCAATAAAGTGTCCACTGAATCTCGCCTTTTAATATATGCGTTTTACTACATTATTACTTGATGCAAACTGCGTAAAAATAGCTGGCGGTCAGTGGAGCAAAGCTTTGTTTTGCCCACCAGGTGGGCGTTCCCATAAGGGTGTGACGTCACGTGAAAACTATCAATTGGGAGAAAAAATTCAGAATTGTGACAGAATTCACAATTAACTTTTTCATTTTTAATTGGTGGAAATAAAATACAGGAATTGTAACGTAAATTTAGAATTTAGAAGGAAATAAATTCAAAATTCAAAGAAAAAAGTCAAAATTTAAAGATCCAACTTCAGAAATTTGAGGGGGAAAAAGTCAAAATTATGAGATGTAAACTCAGAATTCTGAGGAAAAAGACTAAATTGCAAGATGTAAACTCGCAATTATAAGTTCATAAACAATTGCGGGAAAAAAAAGAAAATTCAAAATTGTGAAAAAAGTCAATTACAATTTTTTTATAAATGCACTGTAAAAGCACAAAGTCAAATACAACATACCATTCTGGATATTCCTCCTTGGGTTTAATAAGAGGGTCATCGCCTTGTTTGAAGATGTTGACTCCAACTGCATGTGTGCAAAGTCTCATTGGATCTTTACAGACTTCTGGACCCTTAAAAACTTCCTTTACCATTCCTTTACCTTTGCCCTTGGGTACTAAGAAAGACAAGAATAATATTTTACAAAAAAAGCTCTCAACATATTTTAGAATGTAAAAGCTATTATATGAAATCTGAATATAAACAATATAAATAAAGACAAAAATGATATTATATAATATATTACAAAATTACACAAATAATTGATTAATGTTTTGAAAATTGATCCAACAAGGTCAGAAGTTGCAGGGTAATGTTGACATTGTATGGATACAAATATAAAATGCGTACAAAACACATCTTACCTGGTTTCTTACTAGCATAACTACGGGACTGAATCCGTAGAGTGTTAACAAAAAGCTCATTATAAACATTAAGAAAAGGCAAGTTTATCCTTTTAAAAGAATGAAGCACTTTATGTGCCATTGTGCCTCCTCAGATCTTCCACCATGCTGTCCGAGAATACGTAAGACGTACTTCCGGGTGAAGCTGCACCGCGCATGCGCACTTTTCTCACAGTCGAGATCCAAAATGAAGCCCCGTTGGCTCAAACTTAACTGTTTCCAATAGCGCTCTTCTAAATTTCCCAACATGCGGAATAACATAATATGAACCTTGGAAGGTGTAAAATATAATTAAATAAAAGTTAACAAACTACTGTTAACAAAAAAGCCTTTCACTCCTATCCGCTAGAGGGCAGTAAAACAGAGGCTAATTTATAAACACCACCTATTTAGACGAAAGCTGGTCAGATACACCGTAGATAAAAATACGAGATACTCAAGAAAGCCAACATGTCGGAGTACAATTCTATCTCGAAGGGCTCTTTAAAACTGAAAGGAGTATCTTTGGCAAGTAAAAAGTATGTATCTTTATGCTTTTCTAAACATTAAATCATTTTTAGCTCTTATTGTGTTATTGTCACGACAGCTGTTAGCTGTTATGCTAGCTCTGTGTTGTTGTGTTATGTGTCATTATTTGCATTTTTACCTATTTTACTTCTTTTTCCCTAGGAAAAAGAAGAAGGACAAGGAAAGGAAGCGTTTAGAGGAACAGGTTTTGACTACTGAAAACGAAGAAGAAACTAAGAAAGTTTATGTTGACAAAAGGACGCCAGCACAGTTAGCATTCGACAAAATACAAGAGAAAAGGGTATTTATAACCTTTTTACACTTTTAATCTGAACATATATGTTGTCTTTTCACCATATACAAAATATTAACTACATTTTCTGTGACCGTGCTGAATGCTGAGTAGCAAATGGAAAGGATTTTGAAGAAGGCCTCCAAAACACACAAGAGAAGAGTTGAGGTAAGCCTTACTGAGGTAGTTATTTAAAAAATTAATTGATTTTTGTTATTTGTGTGTGTGAATTTGTTGTTTCTTTGTTGTGTAACAGGATTTCAACAGACACCTGGACACACTGACAGAGCATTACGACATTCCCAAAGTCAGCTGGACAAAATAAATGTCTATGGATATTCAGTTGTTTGCTTTCAGAGTAAAAAAAAATCTGCCATGCATTTCTGTTTATTTTCTGTTTAGTACTACAAGAAGTCTAGAGCGATTCTAATGTTTTGCTGTTATACTCTGTGATAGACTTTCATTGCTCATCTCAATTTTCAAACCTTTGTGATGCAGTAAACTGTTCTTCATCAATGAAAGATTCCCTTTTAAAGATTTTCCTTAAAGTCCACATGGTTAACTGCAGTGATCATTGTGTTGTTACTTTTGGTTGAACTATTCATTTAAAAAGTCTTTAGCTTAGCATATTTGTACAGGATGTTTCATTGCATTAATTGGATGCTGTAATTATGATTAATCTGGACTGGGGTTTCTTCTTTTTTTTGACTTGACCACCAAAATATACATCCTAAGTATTTTATATGTTGTCTGTTTTCCTTATTGAATATTTTGGAAGGATTATTGTGCCCCCAAAGTGATTTCACGCCAACATTTGTTTTACATTGCAAATGGACAGCTTTACCTTTTTTTTATGACTGAAACTTGTGGACGATAAATAAGATATTCTGTGTTTAAATAATTTTCTCAGATTGGCCAATCAGAATTGAGTACAGAAACCAGACAAAGACTATTAAATAGTATTTTTCCCTTCAATAAAATATTTTAAACATACAAATTGCGTTTATGGTGGAAGGCTCTCCACAAGGCAAAATACACCAAATACGTTTCTTTTTAGTGGGTTAACAAATATGTTTATAATACTACATAAGATATCAATTTGTCCCATGTACAGTATATATATATAAACATTTTTAGTGCATATTTGTATAGAGAATTGATTTTTAAAGATATTTAAAGTGAGTAGTTTTATTGCATTTATCAAATGAAAATGCATTGTATCAGAAATCTCACTGGTTTTATAAGAAAGTATAAATACAGTGGGGAAAACAATTATTTGATCCCCTGCTGATTTTGTACGTTTGCCCACTGACAAATAAATGATCAATCTATAATTTTAATGGTAGGTTTATCTGAACAGTGAGAGACAGAATAACAACAAAAAATCCAGAAAAAACACATTTAATTTTTTTTTAAATTAATTTGCATTTTAATGAGTGAAATAAGTATTTGACCCCCTTCGCAAAACATGACTTCTTAGTACTTGGTGGCAAAACCCTTGTTGGCGATCACAGAGGTCAGACGTGTCTTGTAGTTGGCCACCAGCTTTAGACACATCTCAGGAGCGATTTTGTCCCACACCTCTTTGTAGATCCTCTCCAAGTCATTAAGGTTTTGAGGCTGATGTTTGGCAACTCGAACCTTCAGCTCCCTCCACAGATTTTCTATGGGATTAAGGTCTGGAGACTGGCTAGGCCACTCCAGGACCTTAATGTGCTTCTTCTTGAGCCACTCCTTTGTTGCCTTGGCCGTGTGTTTTGGGTCATTGTCATGCTGGAAGACCCATCCACGACCCATTTTCAATGCCTTGGCCCTGACGGTACATGGCCCCGTCCATCGTCCCTTTGATGCGGTGCAGTTGTCCTGTCCCCTTAGCAGAAAAACACCCCCAAAGCATAATGTTTCCACCTCCATGTTTGACAGTGGGGATGGTGTTCTTGGGGTCATAGGCAAACTTCAGACGGGCCTGTACATGTGCTTTCTTGAGCAGAGGGACCTTGCGGGCGCTGCGAGATTTCAGTCCTTCATGACGTAATGTGTTCCCAATTGTTTTCTTGGTGCCTATGGTCCCAGCTGCCTTGAGATCATTGACAAGATCCTCCCATGTAGTTGTACTGACATCCTTGGACAGCTCTGTGGTCTTGGCCATGGTGGAGAGTTTGGAATCTGATTGATTGATTGCTTCTGTGGACAGGTGACTTTTATACAGGTAACAAACTGAGATTAGAATTAGATTAGCTGAATCTCGGCTCCTTACCTGTATAAAAGACACCGGGGAGCCAGAAGTCTTGCTGATTGATAGGGGATCAAATACTTACTTCACTCATTAAAATGCAAATCAATTTATAACTTTTTTTGAAATTTTTTTGTTGTTGTTACTCTGTCTCTCACTGTTAAAATAAACCTACCATTAAAATTATAGACCGATCATTTCTTTGTCAGTGGGCAAACGTACAAAATCAGCAGGGGATCAAATAATTTTTTTTCCCCACTGTATGTTTGTCAGTGAATTTCAGAACAACACAGTATGCCTGCAGATGATGTGAAATGTGATCATGATAAACAGTGTTGTGAAAACCTGATCTACCTGATCACCTTTTCAGGATGAACTAGTTGTAGTTTAAAGGAATAGATCAGTAAAAAAAAAAGAAAAGTTGCTGAAAATTCACTTACTCTAAAGCCATAGTTGAGTTTATACGTACGGATCCTCTGCAGTGAATGGGTGCCGTCAGAATGAGAGTCCAAACAGCTGATAAAAACAAAACAATAATCCTCAAGTAATCCACTCAACTCCAGTCTGTTATTAATTTCTTGTGAAGCAAAATGTGTTTGTAATATTCCATCATTAGTACATTTTTAACCTCAAACCTCAACCCATAACACTGCTTTCTCCAGTAAAATAACTTATAAAATAAAAATTAAATACAATTTCTGTTCTGAGTTTGTCTTGAAGATCTTTCAAATCATCAGTGTCCCACCTCTAAACAAAACAAAAAAGAAAGAAAATAGAAAATGTGGTGGCACGTACAACAGAGCTTATAATACAATACGTGTGTATTTATATTATTGCTGTTGCTGATATTTAATTTCACAAATGCTTCGTAATTACAATGTAATCGAAGTACAATAGCACAAAAAGATGCTGTTTGTCATGTAGCCCAAAAAGCATTTTGCAAGTCGTACTGATACCAGCAGAAGGCGCTGTTGGTTTATTTGCGAAAGAACTAAAATGGCTTTTTGGCGCTCAATGAATCACGTGTTTCGTTTTAAAAGTGTCACCATGTGGCAGCAAAAGCCGAGACTTGTGAAATCTAAAAGCTACATTCGATTTCTTTTTCTATAAATTTCTAGTTTCTAGCGAACTTGATCTGACGTAATGTCTAATAGATTTTTTCGCAACAGGGAAAACACTAACGTTACAAAAATGCTAACCCTAGTCCATCAGATATCTTCAGTCAGTGAAGGTGAAACCTTGTGCACAAGGATCTTCTGCCTCACGGGTCAGGCCACATGTGCGCGTGCACGTGTGCTCGGAGTCTGAACACACACGGGATGAGCAAACTTGAAGCACGGAAAACCACATAATCACCTTGTTAATTACACCCTATCAAAGCTTCACCACAGGGTATAATCACAGATCAGCATGACCTGCCCAAAGCATCAAACAAATATTTAATAAGTTACATGAATGAGAGTTATTTTGCAAGGTGGCTGATTATTTTAATACATTAAAAAATCATCAAAGAGCAATAAACAGCAATCTGCTGAGTGGACATGCAAGACAAATATTTGCCTGGCTGTGTATGTGAATAATCTAGGAAATGTCAAACTTACTATAACATTAAACAATAATTAATCATTAATGATAAAAGGTTCTTTCAAACTTTTTTTTTTAAGGGGGTCATCTCACAAAACCCAAGTTTGTGATTTAAAAGTTTTTAAACACTGTGTTTACATTGAACAAAGTGAAGTTGCTCTGGAAAAAGGTCACGATCATTTGTGGCATGTAAAATACACTATATTGCCAAAAGTATTGGATCGCCCCCTTCTAATGAACAGGTCTGACTACTTTAGTAATTTCTACTCATCACCAAACACCAATGACTTGTACATATGGGTACAGTCATTTTAGACACTTCCAAAACTGTTGCAACAGAGATGGAAATACAATTTTTAAATACGTGAATTATGTTCCCATCGTTGTTGCCACAGATTTGGAAGTGCATTTTTCTGTTCTAAAGAAGGGGGTGTCCCAATACTTTTGTCTATATAGTGTATGTACAAGTCATTGGTGTTTGGTGATGAGGTTTTGGCTCAAGGTCTGCATTTACAGTCACACCAGAGGTGTTCAGCTGGGATTAGGACTTGGTTTTATGCAGACCAGTCAAGTTCTTCCACACTGACTGAATCAATCATTTTCTTTTTGAACCTTGCCTTATACACAGAGGCATTGTCATGTTAGAATAGAAAAGGGCCGTGTCCAAATTGTTGCGATAATATTAGAAGCACACCATTTCCTAGAATATCATTATATGCTTAAACATTAAGATTTGTACTCATGAAAATTACTAAAGCAGTCAAACCTGTTCATTAGAAGGGGGCGACACAATACTTTTGGCAATATAGTGTATATTCACTGTTACCATGGCAACTTTCAAACTTCAAATTCCATAAAGCACTACAAACACACTGTCTATGTAATCTATATAATGACTATAATGAGATCAATGACTACAAACTACAAAACGTGTAATATATTTTAAACAACAGTTCTTTCTGGTCCTCGAATCTGATTGGCTGAAAGGAGTGCAATATTGTAGTAATAACAGAACTCCAACTGTTTTACCTTTTGTATTACTCCGCTTATGGTATTTCTCACAGCGAGTGTCATGGCAGATGCCCAAATCCACTATAATTTTAAAAAATAATGCTGTTTTTGTGTCACGGAATGTAGTTTTAAGAGTTTTTAGGCGAGAATGTAGTTGTTTAGACTTTAAATATGCATTTTGTTAATAAAGAAATTATTAATGGAAAAATTACTTTCTATTTACACTTATAATCATTTCTGTAGCATGTTATATATATATATATATATATACACATTACATAAGATTAACTATATAATTAAAATCTGTATATATCTAGATATATCTTTATCTCTCTCTATTACTATATATATTATACAATTACTATATTATTGTACTATACATTTATACTTTATATTATATTTGATTTTGTATATATTGTCATATAGTTTAAGATAGATAGATAGATAGATAGAGAGGTAGAGAGATAGATAGATAATTACTATATTACTATTACCAAACATTATTTACAATATATACACTTAATTTTAATTTCTATTTTATTGATTGATTTATTTTGATGGACTACATTTCTTTTGAGTCAGTTTTATAAAACCTCAGACATTGCACCTAAATTAGAATCTAGTCATAAATTACTGTTGTAATTTATAAATGTGTGTCAATTGCATAATTTGTGATGCGTTATTTTAGTGTTGTTTATTTGAGGTTTTTCCATGCACTAAACCTCCCCCTGAGCCAATATCCACAAAGCTCCAGACGCTGCACCTTAATTAGACGCTAGTCATAAATTAGCGTTGCCGTGGCGAGCAGGGTGGATTCTCTGGGTCTGTGACACTGGAATGATGTTACATATGGTTCTGATGAGAATGTATTGATGTTATCTAACACAAGGTTCAGCTGCTATGCTGATGTAACTCTTTTTTGTCTTATATTGTGCTCGCCTTATCTTTAAGATTTAATATACAGGTTAGCTTTTGGCTAGTAAAGTTTGTGGCGTTTTAATTTTCAGTTCAATTAAATACATCAAAGAGCTGAAGGCAGCTTGGGAGGGATGCAATTATTTCAGTTATTACTAAATTATGCAGCTGTCTAAATTATAACTGTCTAGAATGTCACAATGGAAATTCCCATTTGAAGCTGTCAGTTTTAATTTCAGCACCCAAGAATTTTTTTCACCTTTTTTTTAGCAGTCAAAAAGTGCATATGTACTTTAATTTGTACAACTCAAGCTGTTTGTTACTTTCACAACTGCTGTAAAAATCAATAAAATACTGTTATACATTAAGTATTGCTGACTTTTTTAGCATGCCATTCTCCTTGTTTTGAAGGGGGCATTTGTACTGTCCCGCTATTGCAAATTAAGGATCAAACTTAACCCCCGATGAGCCTACAAAACTCATCACCCAAGATGGTCTGTAATCATGAGCATGCTGCCTGTACGGGCCACATGGGCTAAACACAGAGCTCCAACCCACAGACATAATGAAAGTGCTGTAACTGAGATACGAGCCTCAGTGAAAAACAGAAGGGCTTCAGAGCAGGATCCACATCAGACTTGAGGTGCCACAGTCTGATTTTAGGCTTGTTTGAATAGCATACTGCTCGTCATTGTTGCATTAAGAATTAGCAACAGCTTTACATCAGAAGTTTAAAACTGAAAAGATGTGTTATGTATAATGGCTTACAATAACTATTTCTGACCACATCCTTGCAAAAAAACAATACATTTATTAATTATTAAATAAAAGTAAAAAATAAAAGTAAAAATAAAGTTTACTAATAAATAATAAATGCATTTTTATTATAAATAAGTAATATTAAAGGGGTCATATGACGTTGCTAAAAAGAACATTATTTTGTGTATTTAGTGTAATGCAATGTGTTTATTTTCCACATACTGTACATTATTGTTGCTCCTCTATGCTCCGCCTTTCTGAAACGTGTCGATTTTTACAAAGCTCATCGTTCTGAGAAGTGAGGCGTGCTCTGATTGGCCAGCTATCCAGTGCGTTGTGATTGGCTGAATACCTCAAGCGTGTAACGGAAATGTTACGCACCTTACCGTATTGTGATGCCGTGTCCTGGTGCGATGAGACCAAAACAATGAAACCCATTATAAACGAGGCATTTGTTGCATCCAGTGGGGACATAATTACTGATTATAATGACTTATACTGTCTTTTTACGTGTCACGTTGCATCGCGCCGTGTAAACAATACCATGTCTGCATTTGTGATCGGAGAAACGACAAACAACAAGCACTACACTACACAGCTCAAAACTCACGTTTGAATAGTCAGTGGCAAATTCTTTAAATGAGAAAACGTACTTACAGGCTGTGAGTCAGAAGCGCCAGACTATCCTTGCAAAGTTGGAATTGCCTCACTTTACAGAAACAGCCTTTGTGCAAGCCAGCATTGTAGGCTACTCTCCCAGGTTCAGGAAATATTCCTCCGTAAAATGCGCTGCACACACTCTAATATTTGGGTTGAACTGTTCTGCCACAGTGTTGGAAATACAACTTAACCACTGATTTCTAGTTGTGTCCTCTTTTGGAAGACCAAACAAAGTACTTTCACTTTCACAACGAAACACAACGTCTCCAGCACATGGCGCAGGCAGCAGCAACAATACTACAGCGAGAATAAAAATCACGCCCTCTTTCTTTGTGTATACATTTGGGCGGCGTTTTGCAAATCTTCCCACACCGTGACGTAGACATGTGGGGGCGTGTTTGAATAAGCCGTTCTAGGAGGGCGTGGATGAGTCTTAACTTTTATAAAGAATATCTCTTTGGTTTTGAGACTTTAGTCTTTGCAACTTTAGGGATCTCATCTATGCATGAACAGCTTGTAACACTCCAAAGAGAAAGGAAAACTTGAAATTGCATCATATGACCCCTTTAACAATAAAATTAATTAAAATAATTATTAAAAATAATAAAGGTGTCATTTCATTAGTTAAATAAATGCATTTATTAATTTATTATAAAATAAAGTAATAATTATTAAAAATAAAAGGTGTTACTTTTATAGACAACTAAGCATATTAATACATTTATTTATTAATGTATTTACTGATAAATAATCAATGCATTTATTAATTCTAAAGTGAAAGTAATAAATATTTATTAAAAATAATAAATACATTATTTTGTTAGAGATAAAAATGTATAAATACATTTATTTATGTACATATTTACTGATAAATAATCAATATATTTAATATAAAAATAATAAATAATTATTACAAATGATAAAAGCATTATTTATTTATAAATACATTTATTTATAAATGTATTATTTACTGATAAATATTCAATGCATTTATTATCATAAAGCAACAAATAATTATTAAAAATACTGAATGTAATTTTGTTATAGATACATTTCTAAATACATTTATAAAAGTTGTAATTACTCATAATTAATACATTGCTAATTTATTATAAAATAAAGTAATAATTAGTAAAAACAATAAATGTTAATTTGTTATAAATTACTAAATTTACTTTATTACATTTACATTTCTTTATAAATGGATTATTAACTGATAACCAATAAATATTAATATATAATTACAATAATACAATTATTATTTATTTATAAATAAAATTTGACACAATGGCATTTCTTCTATTTCAATTAGACCTATGCTTGGACAGCACACAGATTGACTTCTGACACCTCAAAGTCTCTGCTTGTTATTGCTCTTTTTTTTTGCCGACAAACTAATCCCAATGGAATTCCTGTCAGTGTCCAACCTTGATAAAAGTTGATTTAAGTGACCGGAGAGGGAAATCTCGGTGAGTTACCGACATAATTCATAACTGAAGTCGACGTTCACCCTGTGACATCGAGTGAGAGGTCAGGACTGTATCGAAGAGACCAAATGGATGCAGAAAAAGAAAACACTCAAAAAGCAGACGTCGATGTTATCTCTTGCAATAACCATCAAGCGAAGAAAACAATGGAGAGAAAATGCAGAAAGCTCGGAGGGAATAAGGGCGTAATATTGTGAGCCTTTTCGGGGCAGACGGAGCTGCCTGCCAACAGTATTGAACTTTACAACTTAAGGGTCATTGATGACGAACGTTGCGCTGCCCTATGGGACTCCAAACACACGACTCAATGTTTATGTTCCAGTTTCATGCCTCAATATTGCTGAAATTGTGATATGATAATGCACATATGAGAAAACGCTCAGTGAAAAGTTATTTTATATTGGCAGGCATGAAAGCAAAGCAATTAAAGTTATCGTTCTTCGATTTATGGCAAACAAGCAATAATCAAACAACAGCGTATGGCTCAAATTGTTTTTAATTTACTATCGGCACTAATTCAATAAAACGAGGACAACCGCCACATGTTCTCAAATCTTTCGCAGACCTAGAGGAGCTCGAGGCGGACAGAACTTGATTTAACACTAGTCAGCTGCGCTATGTTGATTTTGTCGCAGTCTGGTGCAAAATCTAAATCTTCAAAAGAATAACAGGTTTTCCAGAGTCAAGTCATGTTGAAGGGCTGTAGGTTGTTGGTATTAAAGGAACAGGTCACCCAAAAATTCTAATTCAGTCACTGTTTGCTAACCGCTGCAACCGAATCTTTGATTCAGGGGATTGAACTCAAGAAACAGATCACTGAACAAATTCTTCCTTTGAATAGGTTCTTTTCAGTGAACCCCTAATGCACGTCACAAATCTGACTGAATGATTCATTCATGAATTGAACAGTTTGTTCACAATTTGAACTGATTTGTTAATAAAATAAAATAAAATCAACTCACTGATTCAATTCATTGATCTGATCCCAGCAGTTCTTGAGTTAAGACTTATATGACTGTCTGTTTCTCACACAACTTCAGAAGATTTTAAACATAACACACAAATAATATGGACTGTTTATGCTGTTCTATTTTTGTCATTTTTGGAGCTTAACAGTGTTCTGAAAAGAACACAAGAAATAAATTTATACAAGTTTGGAACGACATGAAGGTGAGTAAATAATGACAGAATTCAATTTTTTTGGTGAACTATACATTGTGACCTTACAGCTTGAATGCCTTGTATTTACGCCAATGATAACCAACTGTATAGTACCCAATATATTACAAAATGCTTGAAAGTATAACGAAAACACAAAATATCATCTTGCATGTGCATTTTCTGACCCGTCTTTCATTTTCCCCATAAAAGCTTTGTACGGGGTTGGGGGTTGGATTGTGGTACAGGGCCAAATTACAAACCTTCCTCCATCATCTAGTTGAGGCTCCTAAACTCTACCTACCAATTATGGCTACAAACCCCCTGAACGCTAAACCATCCTATTTTACCCTTTTTAATGTTCTAGTCTCGCAACCCCTCCAGGAAGCCGGATTGTTTGATGGCTCAGCAGACAGTCATTTTAGAGGATCCTTTGGGTAAGAGGAAACAGCAATTTAGACCTATTGTCTAGACACATATGAGGAGAAATGCCTAGTTTAAAATCATCTATCAGAAATGTACGCAGTAACTGATGTAATTCAACAAACATGATGAATTTATGAGAATAAAATGAAGTCGTTTTTTAAAATCTCCATAGCATTAGCGTACACATATGCCCTTAATTGTTCTCAAACACACATATTTTATAAGCAAATGAGAGCCAGATATCCTTAAGCCTATAAAGGAATGGCTAACTGTCAACACGTAATCCTCCACACTACAACGCTAATAAAACCTAATGGCAAACTTTCGTTGTTATTGTTACACAGCAAACGCTGCACACTTGATCTATTATAACCTTCCCCACATGCTGTCCTCCAACAGCTGGTTTGTTCTCACTGTGACAAATCCAATGGCAAACATGTGCACGTGGCCCATTGTTTGAGCCTGGGCCGGACATCAGGTTCACCTCCACCGCTGGTCTCCAGACCCCAATGCAGATAACGCTAACAACTTGGCTTGAAAGTAAAGCCTGAAACTCAGTACAGCTGTTCCCTCCCAGCTCTTACCAGCAGATCTTGCTAAGATGTCCTGAAGTATGATTACAAGATGATACAGAATAAGAGCCCTACGTGTCTTTAAAAAAATCTCCAGACGTGGCTTACATAGTTAGCCAGGTAAGTTTATGCTAAGAAAATGTGGATACTGTATCTACTAGACTAATTAGCCTGCTAGTGAGCACGAGAACATAGATACTACTGTGTACATCTGGACATGCTTGCTTCGAAAAACGGAAAGTCCCATGTTTATCCAAAAATGAAACCAAGCCCATTGGAAAAATGTGCCTGTGCCAACATTTTGCTTAAAAGATATAACATTGCTTCTTGCATATTTCATGACACTTTTTAAAGTAAAATGTCCAGTGGGTGGTGATAAAAATGCATTCTGTTTTTAATCTAAAATAGATGAACATGAATCTAGCTTTGTAAGTTTTACAGTTGAAATGAAATGTTAACATTAAAAAACGTTAACCACGTTTAAAGACGTTGAAGCACCTATACTGAGCTATAACCTAAACCTAACCAACAAAAAATGTGAGATAAAAACCCTGCCATTTTATCTTGCTTCTACAAGACCTTGCTGTACCAGGTGGACTACCAAGCAAGTTTACTACCCAATACATACAGTATAGAGCTGTTTCTGAGTTAGTTTACAAATCATGCACTATGGTAAGTGTTTTGAGGTCATTACATAATTTTGTGCAAGGAACCACGTGGAAATAAGTCTTACATAACTTATAATTTTATAATTTAAGTGAAAAGGAATGAAAGTCTTTTGCTGTCCCTAGTGTTCATTTCAGATGGACACTGCAGCAAATTGTATGTATAGGTATGTTTTTCACATTTTTCTAAATTGTAGGTAGAGGCATGCATTTCCAGTTCTTCAGGTAGACAAATGTGGTGTGATGGTCTTAACTAGTTTAGCTAGCCAGTGTTGAGTTGGTTGGCCTAAAATAAGTAAACAATAATAAAAAGGGCCTAAAATCCCTTTTACAACCGTTAAACTGACAAGCCTGACCAGCCTGGCAGAAGATCAGCTAACTTCTATTTGGTTCGAAATTCATATTAACTAGTTAGCTAGATAACACCACAAAATGTTGCATTTCAGTATATTTTAAAGGTATACAAGTTGCCTTGGTTTTGACACTTCCAGCTATTGTCTCTGCTAATGACATGTTTGGATTTTAACTACATGATGAATAGCCTGTGCTGAGCTCCATCTGGGCCTTGTTTCATTTTGGCTTGATTGCTGAGAGATTGATTGTTGCTTTGGGCTCCGTGGAGGTGCTGTACAACGCTAATTTCTTATTTACATATGTTTTGGATCCAAAATAATGTTCTGATTCTCCCCAATCTATCCTTCCACTGCAAATTACATTGTGTCCAAAAGCATTAGCTAGCCAGCCGTGGCCAAGCCAAGATCTAATACATAACAAAGAAATCATAAGCAAGATAATCTGTGGATTATGCATAACGCACATAAATTTTCCCCAATAAAAATATTTTCTGTATGGGGAAATCGGTTAGCACATCCTTAGCTGTGCAACACTAAAGGGGTTTTCTGTAGTCAGAAAGAATCCAAACTGAAATACGTAAGGATGAATTGGGGGAAAATGACCTACAAGCGCCTTTCCTTCCAGCTAACCATGGAGGGCTATTTCAGGAGTTGAGGTCAGCAGCCCGCATTCAGTTGATGTCACCTCCTGCGTTCTGAAGTGGCGTATTTAGCAGTGCTGGAATGTGGTTGAGGAAGTGGCTTTAAGCTACTGTCTGCCAGGCTCTTCTCTGGACACAAAATAAGGACAGGACACAATGAATGGGAGAGTGCTACTGTCCAGACACAAAGGGGTCAAAATTACAACGTTTTTGTGTGAATTCACCTGGTTCATCTTCTACACATGGTATTGTTAACAAACTGCATGTCCTTCTACTATAATATAGTATAATTTATGACCATTTTGAAGAGTTTAGTTTTAGCACTCTGTATTAAAGGAACAGTATACTAAAAAAGAACATTTTGTGCTTTGCTCAAATTCATGCCAGTCTAAAACAATATTTTGTTATGATTTCTGTGGAAAAAAAGAAGAAATAAAGGAAATTTAAAGCTATTTATAGCTATAGCACATAGCTATTTCCCATACAACAATTGTGAAGCACTAAAAAGGAGAGAAAAATGCCAATGTAATGACCAATAACCAATGAACAATACAATGCATTAAAATGCACTTATCCCAAAATCTAAATTAATATAAATAAAACACTAACAACTAAAATCTGCAACTAAAAACTGCAAAGCACCAAAAAGTAGAGGGAAAATGCCAAAGAAATGTTATGACCGATAACCAATCAGATGAAACATTACAAATTATTAAAAATTATTCATATTTTATTTATTCATTTATTCGTTGTAATGTAAGTGAATTTATGCATCACTATATTATAACACACAGTAAGAAAAATGAATATTCATTTTCACATTTGCTTTAAATGTGAGAGCTGTGACATTATAAATTAAAAATGTTGAATGCAAAGGTATCTGCAAAACACCAAAAGTAGAGGAGCAACAAGAAAGCAAAAAACAAACAAACCGTGTCATGGCCAATAATCAATTGAGACATTAAAATTTTATAAAAATATTTTTATTTTATATATTTATTCATTTATTCATTCACTGTAAAATCTAAATAAATAAAAAATAATGAAAACTAACTACAAAAATCATTTCAAATGCTAGTTTCACATAATACAAGTGAATTTAGGCATCACAACATCATTAAATACAGCATGAAAAATGGATATTAACTTTGACATTTGCTTTGAGTGAGCATTAGAGCCAACCTAAATGTAAAAAAGGCGAAATAATTATGCAATTAAAGGGTTAGTTCACCCAAAAATGAAATTTCTGTCATTAATTACTCACCCTCATGTCGTTCCAAACCCGTAAGACCTCCGTTCATCTTCGGAACACAAATTAAGATATTTTTGATGCATTCTAACAGCTCTGACCTTCCCACAGACAGCAATGTAATTAACACGAGCAACATCCAGAAACGTAGCAAGGAGATTGGTAAAATAATCCACGTGACATCAAGGGTTCAACCGTAATTTTACAAAGCTACGAGAATACTTTTTGTATGCAAAGAAAACAAAAATAACGACTTCATTCAACAATTCGTCTCCTCCGCGTAAACGATACCCTAGTGCCATTTTGGAGAGTATCCACTGAAAGCAAACAGCATATGCTGTTCTGTGTCAGCTGCGCCACGTGGATACGCTGTTTTCACGATGCAAACAGCGTATCCACGTGGCGCAGCTGACACAGAACAGCATACACTGTTTGCATTCAGTGGACATTTTTGCATACAAAAAGTATTCTCGTAGTTTCATAAAATTACGGTTGAAACCCTGATGTCACATGAATTATTTTACCGATCTCCTTACTACGTTTCTGGACGTTGATCGTGTTAATTACATTGCTGTCAGAATGCATCAAAAATATCTTACTTTGTGTTCTGAAGATGAACGGAGGTCGTACGGGTTTAGAACGACATGAGGGTGAGTAATTAATGACAGAATTTTCATTTTGGGGTGAACTATCCCTTTAAATATCCATTATTGAAAACTAAAATTGTGTGAAATGTTCCTTTAAAGCAGTCAAAGTTACACTTGACACTTTGAACTTGTGAAAATATTCCCCAAGGAACACCACTGAAGAAATCTCAGGAGTCAGGATCCAGTGTTTGCCTGTCTGATACTGGCATTATGATTGTTTGAGCAGAACTTTGTCAAGCAGACATTTCCCCAAAGTATTGTGTGGTTATCTAATCTCAGCGGCTCACTTCGGTATGTAAGGTGTTTGTGGTCAATGCGGCTGTAGCGCACATGCACAAATAGCCATGTTTATTCACAAGGGAGACAGGATGAAGAGCTTTCAACATACGCTTTGTCTGATACTTCAGAGTAATGAGGGGATTACGGTGAGACATGTTTAGTTTCCCAACTCCAGGTTGCCCACACATAGACAATAGCATTTTGTCTTGTTTCATTTTTAGTAGTAAACAAAGTGTTACTTTAGCATTAAAAAGTTTGCACACCTAATGTCCAATATCTGTGAAGAAAAACTGCAAAAAAGACTTTTTTGGAATAACATGCCATAACCAAAACTGTCCTGTAGAGGTCACTCTTCCCCACATGGTACTTGAAATCTCCCTCCAATTCAGGTTGGTGACAATCAGCTGGCGGCAAGGTTATCCTTTCAAGAAAAGGCACATTAGACCCCAAGAAAAATGTTTATGTGAATGAAATGACTGAAAACACTAAACACTCTAGCCTAAATTACGACTTTCCTAGTGTAGTCCAAACAAAAGAAATTAGCTTGAAACAAATGAATGAGCCAAAGAAGCTAAAGTAGTTTGCTTACTTCTTAATTTACACTGGATTGTAGTTTACTGCAGCACAATTAGCTTATAAACTAAGCATAACATTTATGACGCTATAACACTAGCATGTTTGCATCGCATTGAGGCCTTGAGCTAAATGCTAGATTGGATGTTTACAAAAGAGTTTCATGGCTATAATCAGCATAAAATATTTTGTTCCTTTTTTGTTTCTTTACCTTTGAGGTAACTGTACAAAGTCAACAACTTTTACAGAGATCAGCTTTCATTGTTTTTGTTAGCATATAATTTTGGCTAGCTGATGTAACCCAGCCCTGCAGAAAACATTAGTCTGTTTTAGAAACCAAAAAATGTAATAAAATACTAATTACGAACGTGCTGGTATTTCTCGTGGCCCCTTGTTTGCTTTTGACGTAATACAGTTACTTGCGTATTGAGTTGCATAGGACATCGAGTGCCTTTTGGCTCTCTATAGGTGTGTTGTGTGCTTGGGAGTCCTGCTGTTTGTTATTCTCTGACGCTGTTGCCTAGCAACCCGTTTTTTTTGAGGGAAATCCGTGCGTGTGAGCACACCTGGTTTTGTGACGCAAGCAGGCAGTCATTCCTCAGCGAGAGCAGTGCAGTGGTATTGACTGATGTGGGACCGTTGGATGCCAGCCACAAACATATATAAGTAATAAGCATAGAGGCTTTAGTTTATGGAGTGTAGGGTGGGCGAAAAGATTTTAAACAGACCCTATTTGAATACTTCATCCATGACATAGATGTGTGCGACTCTACAAGGTATTGTAAAGGAAAATGTCAAAGACTTTGCTTCGGTCTGAATTAGGACTTTAGCCTGGAGCTCTTTGCTGGGAAACATCCCTGCATGTCCCAAACTTGCTGTGCCCTTGGGCTTCAGACTGATGCACGTTTACTTACTGGTATCGTGACAGTGAGATGATGGCTCTGTTATCATAAACTGCATTCGATGTGTCATAGTACTAATGACACATTCTCAGACGCAGTCAATTCAGGGTATGTTTCAGTCATTAATTGTTTCACCTCAGATGACTGCAACAGATGTGCTCCTGTGAAAAGAAAACACTTCAAGAGAAGCCATAAATAAATAAGGTTTTATTTTTTTATAATTTTATAATTTCAGAGTGAATTTTATGCCTAAAACACACTGTATGCAAATATTTGAGGACAAATGCTTTTACCTACGCAAGCTTGATTTTATCTGTCGCTGAGAAATGTGTCAACAATTCAAAATGCAATGTTGCTACTGGTACTAAGTCAACTAGTTATAGCAACAGTTTGAAGCAAATATAGCAATCACCCAGAACACCATAGCAACGCTCTAGTAAACATTAAGTATACCCTTAGCATAGCAACATGGTAAAAACCATTCAGAAAACTCTAGCAACCACTCAGAATACTCTCAAACACCAAGAAAACCCTTAGACTCTAGCTAGCGAGGACCTCGAACATTTTAACAAAAACACCCTTAGCATAGGCCATTTTGTTGCATTCACATTGCCAGTAGTAACTATGAAGTGACGCAAGCCGGCCGAGAGCAATGTCATTTAAGCGCAGCATTCAACAACGTCAGCTGGAGGATGGAAGACAGAGAAGTGCCTGGACTTTGGTGTTGGTCCATCTATTGTTGTTTTCCATGTTTGTGGAGTAAGTATGTGTGTTTACAGCGCTTTTGCCAGTGTTTCGTTTGGCATGTGTTTGGCCAATCAACGTACACTTACATCACTGGTAGTTCCTATTGTGCTGCGTTAGACCCTACTCTGAAGTAGGAGCTAATTTAGTGCCCCCAAAAGATGTTCCTTATGACTAAATTTATTCCCAGTTCCTGAGGTGTGAACACGGCAAACAGCAGGTACTTTCAACAATAGTTAAAAGAACTATGAAAATGTTTTTCCAGTGTGAAAACCCCTATATTAACACATTAAAAACCAGTGGCTAGCAGCCGCTTGGAAATTGCCCAAACTGCTTTACCCCTGGGGCTGGTGCTGGAGCTAGAACTGGAGACCAATTGACCCTTCGCAAAAACCCACGCTCCTTAGTTACTGTTGCTATGTCTGACAAGCCATGCCACTCTCACGCCACACGTTTTCACGCAGTGAAAAATACATCGTGGAGCAAAGATGAAACTGACAACATGCCATCAGACAAGACAGAGCAGGTTACTTCTGGTATGAAACAAGGTCTCAACTTTCAAATTTTGTAATTTTTTAAGAAAATTCAAACAATAAATACTGTTTTGTGGCTCTTTTATGTGTCGTGACAGATCACTGAAGTGCCTCAATTGAAGCGGCATGTGAACCGAGCCGATCTTTTCATATTTACTTAAAGCACGAAATAAACATGAATGAACATCAGAACGTATTTTATTTCAACCACGGAAAGACGTCAATACACACAGTATTTCACGTTTAAATCCACCGAAGTTAATCTACTTTCCTGTCTGATTTATTGGTCAGACAGAACAGTGGATTCGGCGTTATGATTGGTCAGATCGCCTGTCAGTGAAGATCTTTGCGAAGGGTCAATTGGGAACTGGGCTGTGCTTTTCCACTCAAAAAATAAAAATAAAAAAAATCCTAGGCCGCTGCCTAGATCCTGCTTCTGAACTGGCCCCAAAACCTTGCTGATCTTGAACAAGGGAACCTATGACGTCAGTAGGCGGCATTTTTAAAAGCCATCAGAGTTCAGATACAAAACACTCAGAACACTAACATCCATCTAACAATCATCCAGAATACCCTAGCAAACACAACACATTTTATAGTAAGTCTATCACCATCTTGAGGTACCGAGTCTATCACCATACTGAGGTTCATTACCTCCAGACTGAAAGAATATCATCTGCATTTACATATTTGAGTTAATTATGTTTCTTAGGGTTATGTCTGATAAATGCTTTTTTGAAATTCTGATCAAAGCTAAGCAATTACAGCTTGTGCAGCTTGTACAGCCTACAGCCTGCTTTTAATAGCTGGTAAACAGCGAGTCCTTTAGACTAGAACTTTGCAATGTACATACAATTGAGCTTTGAAGTTTTGGAAATGTGTCTCACGTGCTGAAGCTCAGCATCATTATGCGGTATATCAATCTGACATTGCATAATCATAACATGTATAAAGCCCTCAAGCAACTGCTGTTTTGTTAACAGACATGTGGCATGATTTTGAGACCTGAAATGTATGGCAGCAAACAGTATTTAGCACAAATAGCTAAATGTCATTGCATGCTGTTTAGCAAAGCTAATCTGCAAATATTTTAATTGGACAATCTTTATGGTCTATTCCTAAGTAGTCATAAAGGTTTCTAGTGTGTTCTTTGTAACTGCAGTTCACAGAGATTGGCTCAAATAAAAGGCCAGGTGAGCACCTGAGGGAAGTCGCTGATGCTAATGCTAACCACTGTCTATATCCTTCATGCTTTTGCAGCTCCACGTCCCCATCTGCCTTCTTTAATACTTCCCTCGGTGGAATGCAGGAAAACCGCCAGGGTGACATGTGCGCTCCGTCCCATAATTTCATCCCCTCTGCGTAGCGACCACTCTCCTTTAAAGCCATGAAGTGGTTTCTAGGCCCTCTAACTCCTTTAAAGGGGAGTAAAAATAAACCCTGGAGACACATGTGCTTTCCATTTAACTCAAAGGAGGAGGTGAGGGGGGTGGTAAAGAAAGAAAGAAGCACTCATTGTGACCTATTTACTTTGAGTTGTTATGATTAAGTCTAAACCAGCATGCAATTTACAGATTATTCCCTTTAAATAAGAGGGTACGCTCGACACAAGAAAGGGCCCGAGATGAGTGAATGAGGGGGGAGAGGGTTTTTTCAATGAAAGAAAAGTTAAATATAACATATGCCACATAAAGATAGCCCAAAATAGCCTATATAAACCAATGGTATAGCACATCTGACAGAAGGCGTACATATGTTTAACTTCTGTCAAAAGATTGAAATGACATGCTAATTGAAATGCACCCTCTTTGCATCCCTATAAATATCACACACACACACACACAATATGGAATATAACCATAACTACAGAAAGTATTATGCACAGTTTTTACAAATAAAATGTTATAAAATATTAAAAAATATATATAAAAATGTTTAAATACATATTGAATAATAATTTTCAGAATTTTTACATTTTCAGAAGAAATAATCCACTACAATGTTCTGATTCAGATTTTTTATTATGTTGCTATGCTAAGAGTGTTTGCTAGATTAGATTGTTGCTAACTTGTTCTGTTAGTAATTTCTAGATCATTGCTAAGGGGTTTTTAACACATGCTAAGACTGTGTTTGTGATACAGTTTTTACTAGAGAGTTGCTAGCATGTTTGCTAGCTGGTTCCTAAGACGTTTTAATGCATGTGCTAAGGGTGTTCTTGTTAATGTGCTCTGAATCTGATTGCTTTGGTGGATTCTAGATTGTTCTGATTGTTTTTAGCATATGGCTATGGTGGTGTGTTCAGGTATTTGCTAAAGTTTTGCTGTTGTGTTCTGGGTAATTGCTAGGTGGTTATTAAGAAGTTCTGAGTGTTTTTAGCCAATTTTAGTTTTACTAAGAGTGTTCTTGATATTCGCTACATTTTTCTGGGTGATTGTTGGTTTCTAGAACATTCAGAGTGGCTTTTATGTCGCTAAGTGTATTTTATGAAAATTAACCATGATTTTATTATAGTAAAAGTGTAGTAACCATGTTTTTTGGCATATTGATTACCATTTGTATAGCCACAGTTTTACTACAAATACCATGGTTAGTGTAGCAAAACCTGATTACTTTTTGTGGTTACCAGAGTTTAACTATAGTTACCAGGTTTTTTTTTTTTTTTTTTGGGTCTTTAAAGTAAACCCTGGTTAATTTTCATAAGTGGTGTTCAGTTGTTTGCTAGAGTTTTGCTAGGGTGTTCTGAGCTAATGCTAGGTGGTTGCTAAGAAATTCTGAGTGTTTTAGCACATTATTATGCTAAGACGTTATTATGCTAGAGTGTTGCTACGTGGCTGATAAGAAGTTTTCAAAGTTTTTAGCACAATACTGTGCTAACAGAGTTCTTGATATTTGTTACAGATATGCTAGCATGTTCTGAGTGATTGTTAGGTGGTTTCTAGAACATTCTGAGTGACTTGTAGTTATGCTAGCTTTGTTCAATTTTTTGGTGTTCTATGGTGTTTTAAACTAATGCTAGATGGTTGCTAAGAAATTCTTAGTGTTTTTAGCACATTATTATGCTAAGACGTTCTTGATATTTGCTAGAGTGTTGCTAGCGTGTTTTGGGTCATTGCTAGGTGGTTAATAAGACGTTTTAAAGGTTTTAGCATAATACTGTGCAAATTGAGTTCTTGATATTTGCTAGAGTGTTACTAGTGTGTTCTGAATTATTGGTAGGTGGTTTCTAGACCATTGTAGCATGTGGCTATGCTAAGTGTGTTCAGATGTTTGGTAAAGTTTTGCTAGGGCATTCTAGGTGATTGCTAGACGGCTGCTAAGAAATTCTGGGTGTTTTAGCAGCACATTGTTATGTTAAGGATGTTTTTAAATATTTTGCTAGAGTGTTTTGAGCAACTGCTTACTCCTCCAGTATAAATTAACTGGAATTTTTCTCCCTTTTATCACCCACCAGACAAACATCAGAAGTCTGAGTTACCCAACAAAGTTCAGCATTCTAAGTTTCAACAACACTATTAGTGCATTAGCAAGCACTACTTATGATACGGTTCTATAAAATGCCATTAGGGATTGCTAATCAATTAATCTTTCAAAACACTGTTATCTCATGTTCAAGTCAAATGTTGCAGTGCATATTGACATAGTTGCTTTAAACATTTATCTTGGCCACTGGTGACTCACTGTTTAAATAAAGAAACTAAGTGTTTAATCAATATCCTTGCAATAATGAGGGAACATGCCTTATCTTTAAGCTGTACGCCAACTAGAGGATTTAGAGATAATATTTAAGATGACATAGTGATAATAGATTCCACCTAACTACTAATGATTAATCTTTATGGTATTCTAAGGGAAGACACTGTTTCCCATCTGATGTGGGACAATAAATGTGATTGCCATTCAACAAATGGTGTGTAAATATAACCTCTCAAAAATGTTGTTTACTGACATATGGCCAGAGGTTAAATTAGGCCATGATTAGAATGATCCGGTACGATGTTCTGGCATCTTCGATTCACTAAAGTTTGTCGGTTAAACCACTCCACTACACAAATATATTCCCTCAAAAAATCCCGTTTTACCCTCTAAATTTAAAATGCTAGCATCCAATAGCAAAATAGCATTGGACATTTGGCATGCAAAGTCCAAAATATGCAGACTACAGAAGATCAGGACAAAACTCGATGGACTTGTTCGCATAACACCTGACATGTTCATTCATGTATTCAGCTCAAAGAAAGCAGGGACATCCTGTTCCATGCGTTTTTGTGCAGAGATCATGCGAGGCCATGCCACGGATGCCGCAGGCCATTGTAGAATCTGCGTACAGACAGTTCTTACCTGAGACAGGTAATCGTGGTGGATGTGTGCCAATTCCTGTTCTAATCTTAACTCATTCTCTCGCCAAACAAGTTCTAAGAGGCTGGGAACAATCAAAAGACAGTGTGTGCGGTTCACTGAGGGAGCACCTTTCAGTGATCCATACACGGAGCAATTCAGTGGAAACACTGTCCGGCTTGGACAAACAGTCCAGTTGCCTTATTGTAGCTAAGATCAAACATCTGCTATTAAAGGGATAGTTTACTCCATAATTAAAATGGCCATCAATTACTCACCTTCATGTCGTTCCAAACCGCTAATGACTTTCTTTTTTCTTTGGAAAATGAAAGGAGATATTTTGAAGTTGTTCTGCTTATTTCCATACAATGTCTCCAAAATGGAGTGGATAAAAAAGATATAAAGATATCTCACAATGTGAGATATACAGATGTATTTATGTCAATAAATATTTATATATACTTAAATCAACAATATATAATTGGACGTAATCTATTTACATTAATATTAGAAATATATAAAGATACATAAATAAATAACATATGTATGTAATTTTATATATGTAATTAAATATTTTCTTTTTGCATTAATTTACATACAGATTAATCTATACAGTATATACATTATGGATAAAATAAGCTTAATTTCTCGAAATTGCTACTTGCACAATGCAACTTTATTTCTCACAGTATGACTATATTTCTTCATTTATTTACTGACCCTCATGCTGTTCCAAGCCTCTAGAAAACTGTTTCCATAAAAAAATAGTCATTTTGGGGTTAACTGTCCCCTTTAGAGCTGCTAGTTCGAGAACAGGTGAATCCCAGCTACAAATCAGCCTTTGGCAAGGATTAACGGCTTGCCTTTTTACGCTGTTTTCCCACTAAACTGGGACAGCTGAGAACAAGAGCATCTTCCCTCAGGCCCGAATTTGTTTTAAACCCTCAATTTGAATACGAGTTTCAGATTGGATGTGATAAACTGTGATGTGGGCCGCATCTCGACCAAAACAGATTAGAACTAAGGCTTGTTTTAATCCAAACCTGCTGTGTTAAAGAAAGTCAAACAGCTTGATAACGTTAAGGGAACGTCTGTTTCAAAATATCACGAGAATGAGAGAAACGGGACTCCACGGCTATTTAACAGACACCATAGGTTTAAGAGCCAAACCAGCGTTCACTGTTAAGTTTGCCCTTGTGGTCCATATGTTTTGCTTGCACAGCCTTTAGGAAAACCTCTGGTCCTGTATAACTCAGAAACGACAAAATAAACCAGACAGTTACACCATTATAAATGGCACCGGAGTTATTGGTACAAAAAACACCTGTTAAAAAATACAGACTGTTTTTAATAGTCTCCGAATTAAAAACCTCCAAAGTTCTTCAATTATTTTGTTCTCAAAAAGAAGGGAAGAAAAAAAAGAGCACATGTGAAACTAATCATGGCATATTACCTTATATGAGGTCAAAAGTACAACCTCCTGCTTGGAAGACAAATTTCTAGGATTCTCTGAAGCAAAACCAATACTGTAAACATTACGGGGCTTTATTACATTACGAAAAAGGGTCAGGTGAACATCCAAGGATGAAAGCGGGTCTTTCCCTCCCTCTGGGCGAGCAGCTGTCAAAGCCGTAAGGTGCGCAAAACAAGATCAACCTGAATTCATACGACAAAACTCTCACGGTTCACTGCAGAGATGGTTGTCTGGGAATGATGGATCTGAAAATTGCAAAGCACAAAAAAGTTTTAACAGCATTTCTGACGAATCTTTATAGTGGTGCATTAATGTTTTCAGCTTTTTGTGGTGTAGTAGAATCGTAAAATAAAAATTTTGCAAAACAGCAATATCTATCTGTTCATCTATCGATCTCTCTCTCTAAACATTTTAAATTATATGTGTGTGTGTGTGTGTGTGTGTGTGTGTAGAAATAAAAACATCTATATAAATATAAACTTATAAAATGTAATTTCATTTGAATACATGCCCATACAAATATTTCTTTAAATAAATATTTTAACAAAAAAAATTATATGTGTATATAAATATAATTTACATTATAATGTAGATAATGCACTTCTATATATAAGATATTAATCTATATATAGAAATGAATTTAAAAACCATATATATATATATATATATATATATACATATACACACACACACACACACACACACACAATTTATGTATTTACTTCCTGTAAACTGCCCGTATTAAAATATTAAACATTTATAAACACTTTTAATAGTAATATAATTATAGAAATAAATATACACACATTATTATATATGCATATATAAATTAATTTCTATTATAGATTTAATATAGGCCTAGATATGATATACATATGTATACATATATATATATATATATATATGTGTGTGTGTGTGTGTGTGTGTGCAATATATAAAATGTATCACATAACATATGTAAAACATAAAATAATCAATGGTCAATAATCATAATGTAAAATGAAAACATAGCCTAATTAAGAAGTCCAGTAAGTATCATGAGAAGGCGGCCCATAGTCATGAAAATTCATGTTTTTGTGGTTAGTAACACCGTTAATAATGAGGTTCATACACACAGCTGGGTTTGCAAAATCAGAGAAGGCGAACTCTCAAATATTGCAAATTGATGTTCCCCGTGGAGCTTTGTCTCGGATTAGCTTTGCATGTATTGTTTACCAGATGTCTGCGAGTCGGCTTGGAATGTCGTCTTCTTTTTATACACCATAATCAATCTCAGACATCAAAAAAGATAAAATCATGTTGACACCAAGTAATCCAGTTAGCATGTTTTCCGTCTGTCCTGTAATAGCTGTGCTCTGCGTTGTTTTTTTTTTGTTGTTGTTTTTTTTTTTTTTTTGCCTGTCAAGTAGAAACCAGGCCAACGGGGTGCAAGGCTGCCGAAAATAAATGGATGTTAAAGATGGACACATCTTGCACCTGTAGCCTATGTCGGAGGCCCGTTAGTTCTTCAGTTACAGCAACAACACAAAGCTCTCAACATCCAGCGGCTCTCTATGGGCATTTGACCTGCTACCAGGAATATAACAGTAGGTATGAGGGGGCTCCGATACGTTTTGTTTGTTTTTTCAAATTCTGCTACGATCTGAAGCCGAGAATTAGCTCTAGTTTGATCTACACATGAGCTCTCGCTAAGAACATCGAAAAATAACACGGCGCGGTGAGGAACATTCCACGCGTGTTTGATTTTCCCTCAGAAAATTGCGCGCTTCAAAAGAACGCTGTACGACGAACGGGACAAAATCTGACCAAGACCACCTCACCTTGCATCACTGAAATAACAAACTGATTTTTATTGAGCCAAAAAACTAATATTATTCCCTCAGCACAAACCAATAACCATATTAGTACGATTTTTAACTCGTTTTACACGACAGGCTGAGAGAACAAACGTGTGGCCGCCGTGTTGAAGATTCCCACGAGAAACTGTTACGTTTGTTTGTTCTTGTTCTGGTTCTTCCAGTGAAAGTCTACATTAATCACCTGGGCCACTGACCAAAGAACACACTTACAAATATTCATAGCATTGCGTTTGTTTTATCATCTTGTTGACTTTTGTCATGCTGTTAGGCTACAGAATGTCTCAGGACGTCAAACACCTGGTCTGGAATTGCTCCAGGTGTACTAGCAAATCAACACGTGATCCGCAAAGTATTTTTACACAAATGCCTCGATTCAAGAATGTGTAGCACACATCAGCTATCTTTCAGTGAAGTGTAACAACCCATATGCGTTTCCGATTGAAATTGAAACTATGAAAGCTTATGTCAAGACTGAGAATGTCTCATGAAAGTACCAAAGATCACAAAGAACAGTTTATCTTAAAGATGAGCACAGATTCTTAAGCCGTATTTTAATGCACGTGTGCATGTCCTTGAACAGCACAGACTTTTCCAGCATCCAGTTTGTGCTGTTCACACCGTAATTCAACACTGGGCCGCGGCGAACCATTTACTTACGCAGGTCAAACTTTGTAACGCCAAGGTCAATATTCCAAGCTCCCACTACACGTGATTTCTCATATGTCTGCGGAAATGACGAATATTGTTTTCAAACTTTTTTTATTAACGTAATATGCGTTACAATGCGTTACAAACTACAACTTAAACATGCTACTTATTCGGCTCTATAAATGGTGATTTATCAATTTGCTTACAACTTTTAAAGTGAACATGGATAAATAACTCCGATAAATAAGTGAAAAAAGAGCGAAAATTTAAATAAAAAATAATTAAATAAAATAAACATTTTAGATCCATGAAGGAATTAATTAAAAAAATAGCCAGTTTTGTTGTCTGTAGGAGAAAAAAAATTAAAGAGACAAAAGTTCAGGTGTAAGAAATACATACGTTACACTAATATAATTTTACCAGGTGACATTTCAGTTATTTTCAATATAATTTATAATAAAGATTCAAAATAAAAGTTAATATTAAATATTTACTTTAACTTTGTATAACATTTTAACTTTGTTAAAAGTTTAACTCTTAACTTTGTTAACTTTTTAATATATATATATATATATATATATATATATATAAATATCAATATGTGTGTGTATGTATATATATATATATATATATATATATATACACATACACACACACACACATATATATATATATATATATATATATTTATATATATATATATTTTTTTTTTATTTTGCAGCCACCTAAAGTTCCAATGTAAGGAATATGATGCATATTGGCATTTTAGTTAATGTAAGTTTAAAATAAATTAATATAAAATAAATAAAAACTTTAAAAAGTAATTAATTAAGTAACTTAATTTTTAAGTAATTTTAAAGACATTTTGCACCCTCCTTGTATGTTTACTGAGGCCTGCTAGTGGGCCCCAATCTTAGCTTGGCTGTAAGACACCTGTCTGTGAGCCCTCAGAGGATGGAGCTTGACCCGGGAATGAAAGCCTTGCAGGAGATCTGGGAAAGCAGCAGACGTGGGATCAGCAGAACTTGGCGTCTAGACGAAGGTGCCATACCTGCATTCCTTCCAGAGCGACTCATCCCAGCCGGCTTAAGGTCACTGTTGAGCAAGACACGTGGGAGTGAATAAGAGATTCAACATGAGCACTCTCGCTCTGGCAGGCCGTGGCAGATGATCACGCTCTACACTGGAGCGCCACATGTCAACATCAGCCGACCACAACCCCCAAGCATCCCCCTCCGTCCTGTCACACTCATAGGCCACACATTAAACAACACACGCAAACCCCCCAATCATCTAATTACACTATTTGAGACAAGCATGTCATTTTAGGTTAGTAACTCGCCATTGAAGCGTTGACGGAGTCTGCAATTTGAAGGAAAATCACATACGAGCGCTGCTGTCGGTGCATTTAGGCCGTGCTGCGCTAGGCTAAAATGAAAAGGATAGCTGACGTCACAGTCGCGAGTTGAGGGCCGTCGTGAGGAAAGAAATGAAAAGCTTGGCCTGTGCTGGGCATTTGAAAATCACTATTGAAAGACAGGTTTAAAGCAGGTCAGGAGCGGAGATGAAAGGGCAAGCAAAATCTATATATCTATCTACCTGTCTATCTATGGATCTATCTATCCATCCATCCTTTTGTCTATCTATCTATCTATCTATCTATCTATCTATCCTTTTGTCTATCTATCTATATCTATCTATCTATCTATCTATCCATCTATCCATCATTTTGTCTATCTATCTATCTATCTATCCATCCATCCTTTTGTCTATCTATATATTTATCTATCTATCTATCTATCTATCTATCTATCTATCTATCCATCATTTTGTCTGTCTGTCTATCTATCTATCTAGTTGTATATGCACCCATCCATCCTTTTGTCTATGCATCTATGTACCCTTTTGTCTATCTATCCTTCTATCTATCTACAGTCATGGCCAAAAATATCGGCACCTTTGGTAAATATGATCAAAGGCGGCTGTAAAAATTAATCTGCATTGTTAATCCTTTTGATCTTTTATTTTAAAAAATCACAAAAATCTAACCTTTCATTGGATATTAAGAATTTAAAATGGGGGGAAATATCATTATGAAATAAATGTTTTTCTCAAATACACGTTGGACACAATTATTGGCACTCCTAGAAATTCTTATGAGTAAAATATCTCTGAAGTATATTCCCATTCATATTCACAATTTTGAGCACTCCAGGGTGATTCTGAACATGAAATTATCCAGCCATGGCTTCCTGTTTCACAGAAATATAAATAGGAGGGAAAATAAAGCCCAAATTCCATTAATTATCCATCACAATGAGAAAAAACAAAGAATATATTTCTGATGTGCAGCAAAAGATAATTGAGCTTCACAAATTAGTGAAGTGGCTTTAAGAAAAAAATTCCCATTTCCACCATCAGAGCAATAATTAAGAATTTCCAATCAACATAAAATGTTACGAAACTGCCTGGAAGAGGACGTGTCTATATCGTCCTAATCTATCTATCTATCTATCTATCTATCTATCTATCTATCTATCCTGTTGTATATGCACCCATCCATCCTTTTGTCTATGCATCTATGTACCCTTTTTTCTATCCATCCGTCTATCTATCTACAGTCATGGCCAAAAATATCGGCACCTTTGGTAAATATGATCAAAGAAGTGCTGTGAAAATTAATCTGCATTGTTAATCCTTTTGATCTTTTATTTTAAAAAAAAAAAATCACAAAAATCTAACCTTTCATTGGACAATAAGAATTTAAAATGGGAGGGAAATATCATTATGAAATAAATGTTTTTCTCAAATACACGTTGGACACAATTATTGGCACCCCTAGAAGGAGAAGGAGGTGAGAAGGAGAGTTTGAGTGGCTAAAGATTCTCCAAGGACCACAGCTGGAGAACTGCAGAAAATAGTTGAGTCTCGGGGTCAGAAAACCTTAAAAAAAAATAGTCAAACAGCACCTACATCACCACATGATGTTTGGGAGGGTTTCAGAAAATTATCCCTAGCTCATCCAAAAACAAACTCCAGCATATTCAGTTATCGAACACGACTGGAACTTCAAATGGGACTGGCTTTATGGTCAGATCAAGCCAAAAATGAGCTTTTTAGCAACAAACACTCAAGATGGGTTTGGTGAACACAGGGGATAGTACCCCATAATGGCTACAATGAAATATACTGCTGTATTTTGATGTTGTGGGCCTATATTTCTGCTGGAGGTCCTGGACATCTTGTTTAGACACATGGCATCATGGATTCTATCAAATACCAACAGATAAAAAATCAACAAGTGACTGACTCTGTTAGAAATCTTATAATGGGCCATGTTTGGATCTTCCAACCATACAATAATCCAAACACAAACCTCAAAAACAACACAAAAATGGATCACTGAGCACAAAACCAAGCTTCTGCTATGGCCATTCCAGTCCTCTGACCTGAACCCTGTAGAAAATGAGTGAGGTGAACTGAAGAGAAGAAGCACCATCATGGAGCTGTGAATCTGAAGGATCTGGAGTGATTCTGGATGAAGGAATGGTCTCTGATCTCTTGTCAGGTGTTCTCTAACCTCATCAGGCATTATAGGAGAAAATTTAGAGCTGTTAAACTGGTAGCTGGAGGTTTCAAAAAGTATTAAATAAAAGGGTACCGTTAATTGTGGCCAGTGTGTATTAGAGAAAAACATTTATTTCATAATGATATTTCCCCCCATTTTAAATTCTTATTCTCCAAAGAAATGTTAGATTTTTGTGAATTGTTTAAATAAAAGATCAAAAGGATTAACAATGCTGATTAATTTTCACAGCCTTCTTTGATCATATTTACCAAGGGTGTCGATATTTTTGGCCATGACTCTATCTATCTATCTATCTATCTATCTATCTATCTATCTGTCTGTCTATCTATCTATCTATCTATCTATCTATCCCGTTGTGAATCCACCCATCCGTCCTTTTGTCTATGCATCTATCTACCCTTTTGTCTATCCATCCGTCCATCTGTCCATCCATCTATCTATCTATCTATCTATCTATCTATCTATCTATCTATCTATCTATCTATCTATCTCTCTCTCTGTCTATCTATCTGTCTGTCTGTCTGTCTGTTTTTCTATCCACCCTGTTGTCTATTAATTTATCTTCCCTTCCATCCATCTGTTTGTCTATTTATCCTTGTCCTATTGTCTATTAATCTAACGTTTTGTTCATCCATCCATCCATCCATCCATCCATGTGTTTGTCTACCTATCTACCTACCCATTTGTCTATACATCTTCCATCTATCTATCTATTCACCATTTTGTCTGTCCATCCATCCATCCAGCAAGCCATCCATCCATTCACCATTTTGTCCATCCATCCATCCATTCAGCCAGCCAGCCAACCAACCAACCAGCCATCCATCTACTCACCATTTTGTCCATCCATCCATCCATCCTCCCGTTTGTCTAACCATCTATTATCCATCCATCTATGTTGACGGAGTCAGCAAATCTGAAGGAAAATCACATACAAGTGCTGCTGTCAGTGCATTTATGCTGTCAGAGCCAGGCAAAAATGAAAATGCTAGCTGACGTGTGACGTCACAGTCGCGAGTTGAGGGCCGTCATGAGGAAAGGAATGAAAAGCTTGGCCTGCATTGTGGCTCTGAAAAATCGCTCTTGAAAAAGAGGGGTTTAAAGCAGGTCAGGAGCGGAGATGAAAAGGCTGGCTGTTTAACTGCAGGTAATTCTTCATGAGACGGTTTTACAAATGTTAGGTGAAGTCTTTCGATCTTATTTGGAGATCGAAAAGTACCTGGGGCCAAGAAACCGCAGGCTGTTCTTTCTAAAATGATTTTACGCGAGCCTTGTGCAACATTTGCCGAGGATAAATGCTGTTATAACTCACCTTGCCTTGCCAACCGTCTTTATCACATGAGTATTTTTTTAGGACAAGCCGGTCTCCGATGAGCAGTTACCATGTACATGATTTGCGAAGTTTTTAACCTTTCACAATTGCAAAACATTGCATCACAAAGGAGTAAATCAAACTGAAACATTGAAACGATCCATTTTGCAAAGGTTAGCAGTAACTGCTTAATACATCGGGAACATTGAAGGGGTTCGGTGAGATTTACAGCCCAGTGGATGACTCTGTAGATAAATCTGAAACGATGGTGGTCCAAACGTTTTAATCAAAGGAGTTTTGGGTTATTTTCAGTCTTCACAGAGATTCAGCAATTGCTTTAGAGAAAGAAGCTTCTCGTTTACATTAAATAATAATTAAATTAAATTAAAATAAATGTAATATAATAAAAAATTAAGAATAATTAAAACATAAAATGAATAAAATAAATTCAGTGGTTGCTTTAGAGAAAGACACTTCTGATAATAAAAAAATTAATGTATAATAAAAAAATCAATAAATAGCATAATTGATAATAAATAGCTTTTAAAATATCTTAATATTGGATTCAGTGATTGCTTTAAAGAAAGATGCTTCTCAGTTACACTAAAAAATACAAAAATAAAAATATATGTTAATATAATTTTAAAAAATTGAGAATGAATAAATGCCCATCTATCTTCTTGATTAATGCAAAAAAAAAACTGTTAATAAAAAGAAAACATAACAATAGAGGCTGTTCTGAGAAAAAATTAATAAATAAAACTGATTTCTTTAGAAAAAGGCATAAAAAAATAATGACAACATAAATGTTAATCAAAAAAAATGTTATTGTGACTTTTAAAAAATGTAAATGAATAAATAAAATAAAGGATTGGAGAAAGGGGCTTCTACATTGCACTCAAAAAAAGTTAATAAAAATAAATGTATATAAAACAGAAAAAACTTTTTGACTTAATCATATAACTTAAAATGAACTCGAATGAATAAATAAAACAGCAGATTTAGTGCTTGCTTTAGAGAAAGAGGCTTATAGGTTATGTTCAAAAAAAGAAAATTAATAAAAATAAAGAAAATAATATAATTCAGACTTTTCAACAAACTTTAACTGATAAATAATAATAAAAAAAAAATTATTGCTGATTTGTTTCAAAATAGTTGCATTGTTGCATTGTTATGCAAGTCCAGACTTTGATTTAGATTGATAAACATTTGCTGGGAAACAAAGAGAGTGTTTGTTTATCCCCAAACACATACCTGAGACAGGCGCTCCGCAGGGGACTGTGGGAGTCCTAATCATTCGTCCCACATGTATTATCCTCAGTAAGGCCCAGACACACCTGAATACACCTTGGCGGCCCCCTGTTGCTGGCAGTAGAAGAGATTTATGTAGGGGTCAATAGAGCAACAGGTTTGTTGTGTTAGTAGCTGTAAGTCCATCTGTCTGTGACTCAGCGGAACAATAAAAGTTGTGAAAAGCTGCAACAATAGCGCTTCGCTCGGTTACCGTGAGAAATCAGTGACGTGAGGGTGACAGATTGCTTTCAGCAAGTGCTTTGATGGATGAATTCAGAAATAAACATTCGGCTTTTATCTCTGTGGTGGTTTGGCGCAATACAGACGTTTTGTGTTCGTTTGTACGACTTTGAACAATTGGGTGCAGCTCTTGTCAGCGGATTAATTGAGTGGTAATAATGTGATAAGTGAAATACATCGCCTGCAGAGCAACAAATCTTCCATAATGAGCACAACTCGTGCATGTAAATAACAATAACATCTGTCAACATCACATCTTCACACCCTGACAGATGACAGCTAACAGATGATACAATTAAACACATTATATAGCAAATATATATCTACCTTTTTGTCTATCTATCTACCCATCTATCTACTGTTTGTTTGTCTGTCTATCTTCCCATTTCTCTATACTTCCATCCATTTATAGCTACAGATTTGTCTACCCATCTATCTACCAGCATATCTATCCATCTACCCATTTCTCTATCAATCCATCATAGACAGATCTACTATCACCTTATTTGTCTATCCATCCAGCTATCTATATATCTATCTATTCAATTGTCTACCCATCCATCCATCTATATAGTTATCTTTATCCATTTATCATACATCCACCCACCCACCCATCTTTCTGTCCATCTATCTATCTATGTCTGTCTGTCTGTCTATCAATACATCTATATATCTATCTACCCATTTGTCTACCCTTCTATCTACCAGTTTATGTATCCATCTTCCCATTTATCTATTCATCCATCATAGACAGATCTACTATCACCTTATTTGTCTATCCATCCAGCTATCTATCTATCTATCTATCTATCTATTTATCTATCTATCTATCTATCTATCTATCTATCTATCTATTCAATTGTCTACCATCCATCCATCTATATAGTTATCTATATCCATTTATCTACCCACCTATTCATTTATCATACATCCACCCACCCATCTTTCTGTCCATCTATCTATCTATCTATCTATCTATCTATCTATCTATCTATCTATCTATCTGTCTATCTATCTACTCATTTGTCTACCCATCCATCTATCTATATATTTATATATACATTTATCTACCCACCCACCCATCTATCTATCTATCTATCTATCTATCTATCTATCTATCTATCTATCTATCTATCTATCTAACCATCCATCAAAGACAGATCTACTATCATTGCGCTGGACTGCTGATATTAACAATTAACGTAACTTCAACCAAGCAAGACGAAGCTCATAAAATACAGCTATTGCCATAAAAGTAAGGTGGATGCACTCAGAAATTCAGAATAAATTTCCTGGCTGTTGTCTCCATTTTATAAAAGCAATAAGCCACTCCTGGTTGTGTGTTACAATGAATTTACCCAGATTTTTACCCTGTTTTAGTTTTAAAATTATACATTAACTTAGATGTGACATTGTTTCCATCTTCTTTCTAAAACAACTCAGTCAAATTGTATTTTCAGCACGGCTCACATGCTCAAATACTTGCAGGCAATGAAAATCAAATCAGTGTGTCAGAACAAAGTACATTTGAGTAACTTTCATGCCGGACTTTAAAAAGGACTAAAACAGAATAAACTACAGCTATGTCAGCGCTTGCATGCAAAGACTCACAAGAACCGCATACCGAATGCAGATTTTGGCCCCGTTCACTCGGCGAGCTGTAAATGCAGTGCACTCCTCCAAGCGGGACCTGTCCCACATCTGTTTTGTTAAAATGCACGAAGAGGATATGTATTCAACATGATAACATGCTAAAGACCATACAGCCGCTAGCATACTGAACTGCTTGAGGAAACAGGCAGCTGTCACGCTAAAAGTTTTCACTGCATGCTTACCTGCACTGAGAGCAACAAATGCGCCACACCTGCCAGCCTGTACAATGAAGATTACTGACTGTTTACTTTGTGGTAAACTTTAAAATAGAGTACATATGTTCATCCGGTCTTACCTTGTTTGAAATACTTTGTGATGTTGCCATAGAAATTAGATAAACTTGGAAACTTGGAGACTTGGATTTAATAAGAACGTTTCTTGGTCTGTTTCTGAAAAAATATATAACATAAAAAATGAATGAATGAATGAATGAATGAATGATGCATTTATATAGCGTTTTACTGTGTATTGCTGTACACCCAAAGCGCTTTACAATCATGTGGGAGGGGGGGTCTCTCCTCAACCACCACTAGTGTGCAGCATCCACCTGGATGATGCGACGGCAGCCACAGGACAACGGCGCCAGCGCGCTCACCACACACCAGCTACAGGTGGAGAGGAGAGAGAGAGACTGAGCCAATCAAGTGGATGGGGATTATTAGGAGGCCGTGATAGACAAGGGCCAGTGGTGACAATTTGGCCAGGACACCGGGGTTAAACCCCTACTCTTTACGAGAAGTGCCATGGGAATTTTAATGACCACAGAGAGTCAGGACCTCGGTTTAATGTCTCATCCGAAAGACGATGCTTTTTACAGTATAGTGTCCCCGTCACTATACTGGGGCGTTAGGCCCCACACAGACCACAGGGTGAGCGCCCCCTGCTGGCCTCACTAACACCTCTTCAACAATCAAAATGAGTTTTGATTGTTTATATATATACACACACACACATTTTATATATATATATATATATATATATATATATATCATGATATATGTGTGCCAGGACACATGTGCCAATACAATTCAAGACTTAATTGCTGAAATGTAAACAATCTGGTAGCAGTTAGAGACAGTTAAATAATAGACAGCTAGTCAAACAAAAGTAAAACCTAGTGAGACGCCTATGGAGGCTAATTAACAAGTCCTGAAAAAGAATAAAACAAAGATAGGAGATGATAAATGTTGACTCTTAATAAACTTTTATTTTATCCAATATTTGTGTCTTTTGCTAATAATGTGTTAGCTTAGCAACATGCGTCTACCATGTAATCACGATTTGTATGGAGTTTGTATATAGACAGCTCACTAGGTTTGGGAAGTACATATAGCTAAAAAACGTTTTAAATCTCTGTATTTCTCTTGTTTATGAGTCATCTGTAGCTGAGTTTGAATCTACAATCTTTGAGCTTTAAGCCCACATCCTGAACCACCGCCACACCTTATTAGCATCTTGTGGCTTCTGAAGCACACATCTGAAATGCAGATCGAATGCAACACAAATACACAATATACTTTCAGCTAAAATACTAGTCTTCTATCCATAATAGTCCTTTTAAAAAGTTGTCTGAATCAGGAGAGAAATATGCACAGATCAAGCACTGTTTACAAATGAAAACAGTCCAAAACAGTTCTAAACAAATATGTTGGCTCATTTTGAAGTAATAGGACAGCAGTGGATGGATTTTTTTCACTAGAGGAATCATTATAAAGGATTATGGACTGATATTTTGGTCAGAAGTGATGTTTCTACAAAAATGGTTGTGTCCCTCAATCTAATCATTTTAAAATCAGCTTTTTAGCAGATCGTGGCATTATGATCTCTCTAAAATATATTAATCATAGCTGTTATGATATGAAATCATTAATAATTGGCCCGCAAGAACAGCATGAACAGTGAGCCAAGGCTCTCCATGAGGTGCTTATTAGATGTTAAAGCTTGTTATTACCTGATAGCAGCCTGAAGCTCATTTACTGTAATCCAACTAAAGCAAACAGGCAGCCAACAGGGATTATATTAAAGGGGGTATTAAGAAACATATTCAAAATTTTGGCACGCAGCACTCTCCGAAGATGCAAATCTCTTGTTAGAGATGGAAAAGAAGGTTTTGAATTACCTTTAGGAGTCCGGTTGAAATGATACTCTCTTGCAGTGAAATGACTGGACTTTTACGACAGCCTCTAAAACAATATCATGCACATCACGTCACTTTAGTCAAAGGAAGTTTTATTACTGCGGATATAGTGAGGGGATTTCGCTGTCTTGTATAGCAATAGCAATTGCTGAGCAACGGATAGAACAGTACAATAACATTTAAAGGTTAAGTGCACAAACAGACCACCTGAAAACAATTCTGAATGGTGGCTCGTCAAGTGTTTCTGTCTTTTATTAATGTCTCACGTCATCCATGAAACAAGGGGCTGGAATATAGCTGGCCCAGCACTCGGCATCTGCTGCAATTGTTTATTGAAATATACCCATATTTTTCCATTACTCCCCCAGGACCCATATTCAGGAACGATACATTCCAGAGGAAGAAAAGGAGCGATTCCTCCAGCAGGAGTTATGATTGTATTCCTGGAAGAGAGCCTGGTAAGAGACGAGGGTAGTTAACGTCAATTACAAAACGAACGAGCTGTGCCGACTTACTCTGCAAAGTTGGTCGTCTCTACGAAGTTGGAGAAACATCCACAATGAAATTCATTGTTGACTTTTGGACACATTTATATAGGCACACAGGTTTTGTTTACAGAGTTCATTCCTCATAACTTCAGATTGGAGGTGAATGAGATGAGTTTGGATTGGGATTTGAAGCTATTGAAGGCCACGGAAGTATGCTAAGTTTGGACAGATATAATGACAAACAGTTGTAGTTCCAGTTGCAGTTCCCATCGTATTTGTCAGGCTGTTGGGAGAATTACACTTTTGTCATGTGGTGCGACTCTTCAAAAACTTCATAATATTTTTGAATGAATAATGCATTATATTTGTAAAAATACTTTTTACTTTGAAATGAATGTAAAAAAAATCATGAAGATACAAACACTCACATGTAAGCAAACTGTTATTTCTTTGTAAAATTTCCTTATTGGTTATGCCACATGACTTTTGAAGTGATTGACGTTTTTCTTTTAATCATATTTCTAAGAGCTTGACACATTTAAACTAGATTTTTCTTTTTCTTTATCATGAACACTCTTATAGGTATGGTAGGCAATTTCAGAGAAGCTAGCACTAGCAAGCTAACTTTGAAAGCGTAAGATCCTACCCTCCCTGTAAGTCACTCTCCATAGACATGCCTCCTCCAAAACACATGAACACGCACAGGCAGACCAGAAGCGAACCAGAAACATGATGAGAGACTGCATTGGTGGAGGGTTGAATGTACTGAGGAATATGGTTGGACAAACATGTTATGGTCCTACACCTTCCACAGATGATTTAAATACATATAAATACATTTAGACTACTTAAATTAGTGATTGCTATCAGGATGTGAAGAGTTTCAACCAGCATAACAAAAAGGCTTTTGAACCAAATCACCTACCCTCCCTTTAAGTCATGTTACATCAAGAATGATAACTGTAAAGATAACTATATTTGCATCCACACCAACGCATTATAATGTTCTGTTTATTATAAGCATGCACCATAGTTTTGTCACCTGCTATTTGCAAATGCTTAGGCTCTTTAAAGCAGGATGGATTCTGATTGGCTGTTAATGTTTTTATTTTTCATCAAATGGAGAAAAAAAAATTTTTGAAACTGATTCCAACAATATGTCTCTTTGTGACAGCAACACAACTACCACGTTCAAGGCGTAGAAAGTTAGTAAGGACATCATTAAAATAGTCCATGTGATGTCAGTGGTTCAATCGTAAATTTACAAAGCTACGAGAATACTTTTTGTGCGCAAAGACAAAAATAACGACTTAATTCAAAAATTTTTCTCTTCCGTGTCAGTCTTCGATATGTGTTCACAAGAGTGCCATGATGCTGGTATGCTTGGATTTCATCAATAATATTTTAATTTGTGTTCCGAAGATGAACAAGGGACTTACGGGTTTGGAACGACATGAGGGTGAGTTATAGTTATCGTCTTTGGTGTGAACATACACTTATTCATCATTGGCGCTTGTTTCTTTGTGCTATGAAGGTACTTTAAGACCTGACTGAGATGAGACAGGACAGAAGACAGAAGTGATGTCTCTTCTGAGAGGACTCATTGCTGCATTGGAGAGGTGGGGGAAAGATAATTGCTCTCAGAAGGCTGATAGAAATGGGGAAGAGAAAGCCAGAGAGAAAGAATATGGGGATAGCAGCCAATTTGATCAAGATGCTTGTGGCGTCCACATATGGGCTTCATTACGGCATTCGGCTGCCTGTGGTGACCCCCATTGGACTATATCGGCGGTTCCTCGCTGACGGGAGACGGTCTGCAGTCCCGCTGTGACCTAAAGACCATGAGGGCAACCTGCAAGTGGACTCTGGCAACCCTCTGGTGCGGTTGTGATTGAACCACATGCCCGCGTTCTCCACCAACTTTTGCACCCCCAGTTCAGAGCTCTGCGTCAGGCCTGGAGCATCTCCAGATGAGCCTCAGTCATTTTGACGACACTCTGCACGCACAAAGACGCACGCCAAGGTTACGCCATCGCTGACGTCCGTCAGGCGGGAATCCTCTCCCTGTTTTCTTTCTTGATCAGCCGGAGTGTTTTCTCTGCGGTTCGGGATACAGAAATCCGAACATGCCAGTGATTATTGCTGGCCCGTTACAACCTCTAAATTCATTTGCTGTCGACTCTGCTGTCGTCGGGCCAAGTCAACATGGCGGCTGGAAAATACCCTGGAAGAGAGTCATGGACACGCCTGTCCTTCGCAAGACGTCCGCTCGAAAGCGCGCCCCTGTTGAGGAGGGAGATGCGAGCTGGAGAAAATAAACGTGTATCGAATCACATCTCCTCTGTTTGGGCCCCTCTCTCCGTGGCAACCATGAAACAAGCCTGTTTTCCCATCTGACCGAAGCACTGCGATTATAAGAAAGGAACTGAAGGGGAAACGTGTGCTATACGTTTCCTGATGGTAATTAATAGCACGTTGACTGAAAGAAAATCAGTGTAGGATTTACATTGAAACAATTTTCACTCAGAAGTTGCTATAAATTTCACAAATAATTACAAGGAAAAGGCAAGTAACACACTGAATTCAATGTGAAATGTGAAGTAGAAAGACTCAAAGAGTATTTTCTTATAAAATGTACTCCAATAATCGGTTTTGTTTACAAAATTTTGGTTACAAAAAAAAACATTTTTTATATTTACAATGAAAGTGAATGGGGCTGATTTTTTTAGCAGAAGCATGAAGCTTGTATTTTATAAAAGCACTTACACTCAGAGCTGGGTAGTAACTGATTACATGTAATCTAGATTATGTAATCAAATTCCAAAAATCAAAAGTACTTGTAATTAGATTAAATTACATTTTAAAATACTCATAACCAGACTACTGTTACTATTTTATGGATTACACGATTACATATTATTTACACAGTAGCAATAAATTATTAATAATTTTATTGATTCTCCTTAATTCCTCTTTTTCATCTTTTAATTTTTGCTTTCTAAAATCGCCTATCGCATATATACACTCAGAAAGTCCTTTTGTGGACATTCACACAGAGATCAACCATTAGTCAGGTGGCAACACATTGAAATGCACAAATACACTTATTCACAAACATCTTATCCTCTTTCACGTAATATTTACTTGAAGTACACCTGAGATTTTAAAATGAATATTTTAATAATTAAGTATCACATTTGCATGTTCATTGGTTCTCTGACATTGGTTATGGTCACATGAAATGCAGGTAAACAAATTTAATTTTCTTAGCAGTTTTTTTATTATTATTTTAAATTATTTATAATGATTCATTTTAATTTAACATTTTATGATTTAATTAATTATTAGCTTTTCATTACACTCATAACCCCTCTGCAGTTCCTTCACAAACCCCAGTTTGGGAAACCTTGATATAATATAGTGTTTAATGCACTTCTTGTTGTTAATAACAACATATGAAATATATTTTCTAACTTTTTGTATTTTTATGCCAATATGGTACAATATTATCCTGTTTAAATCAACGTGATAAATGAGTTAGGTCAAAAGTAATCTAAAAGTAGTTTGACTATATTACCTAAAATCTGTAATGGATTCCGTTACTAACTACAATTTTGTAGTGTAATTTGGAATCAGTAATGGACTACAATTTGTAAGTAGGCTAATCTACCCAGCTCTGCTTACATTAATTCTTCAGGCCCTGATATACTTCAAACGAAATCGAAGAACGAACTGATATGACGTCATTTCGAACAAAATCAGGCCGAAACGAAGGCTGCATCCGAAAACTTAGGCAGCTGACTTGCTGCCTCACTGCCTCATGAGGCAATGATTTTGCAGGCAGCGTTTTTGTACGAAGGCACCTCATGAAACTGATTTCGGACAGATTTCTGAGGCAGCGTAACGGTTTAATGATCTGCAACAAAATAGAACGAGTTTTGGTGATAACTAAACAAATATTTAATTACTTTAATACTAATTTCTCGCTAGAAATAACAAAAAGTTAATCAGAAATATACATTTACACACAAACTAACCACCAAACGCAACTTTCAGGCGCCATCTTTATTTTTTAGCACAATCGTCACGGAATGGAACGCAGAGGATTGTGGGATATCAAAGGCAGCGAAGGATACATCTATGCTACCTTCAAAAAATCGATCAGATGAAGGCATCTCACGAGACAGGAAGTGAAGCTAACTTTGGATTCAGACGTGCCTTGATGCCTTCCTGCCTTGGAATGCTGCCTCCAAAGGCAGCATTTTTCAGTTTTCGAATGCAGCCGAAGTTCGTTTTGAGTTCGTTTCGGCAGTTCGATACAGCGCACCAAATCTAACTTTCTGGGGAGTTCGTTTTGGCTCCTAAACACCTTTGAGCTACCATTGGTCCGTGGTGATTACGCAATCGGTGGGTGTGTTCTGGAGCTCCACCATCTTTGACGTGCAATTTTTTTTTTTCCTGGTTCGTTTCTCATTCAACAAAGGTCAGGTAGGAGAACAACATCTCCAAGTCACTAGCAACATAAATACACTATGTCGAATAGCTGAGCTGCCACAAATATATCCGCACCTGTACAATCGCTCACGGAGAGAAAGATTCAGAGAAAGCATTTAATTCCTAGAAAGAAATCGCAACGAAGCTTGGTATCGACAACCCAGAGTTATGCAAAAAGTGACGTAGAGAACCATCAGATGCAAGTTTTCCAAAGCCATGAAAAAAAATGAAATGAAAGAGTAAAGATATAAGGTAGCAAGTACCAAATATATGTGTTTCAAATAAATGTTACATCATACTGCTGCTGCTGCTGCTGCTGTTGTTCTTTCAATAAGTGAATTTAAAAGGTATACAGTAAATTAAATGCGAAAAGAACAATAATAAACCTTTGTTTTTATCAAATAATGACAACACATAAAATCTAAAAACGTGTAATAATTTATCCAGTTTAATAAAATACCTAGATACACCTTCATTGCATCGTTGTTGTGTTTAGGGCATACGCGCGAGCGTTGCGACACATGTTTACATTAATCTACAGCCCACATCCAGCAGCGCGGGGGTGTTGGAATGTTTGAAAACAGTATACCGTCGCTCAAACTTCTTTTTGCCCCCAAACAAAGAACGAAAACGAACTTCGTTTGAAGTATATCGGGGCCTTTCTGTTCAGTAAAGCAGTTCAAATCCATATTTTTACAGTCGTTTTAGAGTTTACGCCATTGTAATAGTGAGTAAATTGCAAAAATTAACATTTAACATTTACAAATCGCTCCCATTCACTTCCATTGTAAGTGTCTCATTTCAAGGCAGATTCACCTTTTCTCTAGAAAAGGAGGGACGATTTGAAATGAATTTTTGCCAATTATGCCACAAATGCTGCTGAATGAGCTTAACCCAGAATTTCCTTATGAAAGTAGGAAAAATCTCTCAGTGGCTCACCTTGAACTGCTGCATGAGCAGCTGTAAAGCTTTCACCTCCCCTTTGCATGATCCTGCTAAATGACAGTCATCAGAGTTCATTTCCGGTGACATTTGTTTGGGTTAGAGGGTGCCAGGGACAGAGGGTGCCATCTACCCTTCGTGCCCAGATCTTCTGATGGTTCCCCTATCAGCTGATTACACATATCCTGTGGTGACGGGCAATTCCCTCTCCAGGACCCCGAGGCCAGGCAGTAGAAGGGAGGAAATGGCAGCTACTTACTATGGACTGAACAGAGAGCGAAGTTCCTGTAGGCCATGATAGCCAGGAAATCAGAGTCGCGTCGAGAGATGACTCAGGACTAGACACGCCATCCTACAGCTGTGGGAAGGTACATGGAAACCGTAATGAACTTGAAGTTGACGTAGAAATTTATCCAAATAAGGAATTTGTTGAAGTGAATTGCTCCTAATGTTAAAAACACTGTTTAAATGCTATACAATGTGAAATATAAACAATAGAAATCAGCTTAAATAGTGTTATCCAGCACTGTTTATCCTTAAATCTGTCCCACAAAAGATTAGCTTAAGTCCAAGGGCACTCGGACTAATAGCTGCACTCAATAAAACAAAATCTGGTTTAAATATGATAAAAATCTCACATGGCTCACACAAATAAATTTTTCAACCACAACTAGTTGCTTAAATAAATTCATGGCATTACTAGTTGCGAAACATCTTGTAAAGAAACAACAATACAATCCTGTGTACATCACTTGGATGACTCAAATACGCAAAGACAATTGTTTTCCATAAACAATATAGGAAAATTCAACTCCATCACTTGAGATTGACTAAATCCTCCCTATTAAATCTTTTGCAATAAGGGTTGTAAAGCTAGACAATCCACAAGAGACACTGATGCAACATCTCCAGACGTAAGGAATGGGATGAATTGTGCTGCGCCGCAATAATATCGCCGCTTTTCAACGGGGGAGGATTCGGGCAGCATTTCAAAACCATCTGTAGACCTCACACAGAAAATAAGTGCAACCTGAGACCATCAGACTGCCAAAACACTTCAGTGTTGACTGCCAGCAAACAAGCATCAACAGCAGGAAAGTTGTCGTAATGGATTCGGGCTGCACACCCGTCACACTTGAGCTCTGGATGCCGTTTAGGTCCCATCACTGGAGGTTTATAGAAATTAATGGAATTTCATTTATTTTGAAGTCAAACACATAACTTCTGCTCCAAATTGTAATATCCAAGATGACATGAAGAAACCTTAAATATAAAACACACAACAATGGGTTTGGAAGATGGCCAAGAGCTTGGTCTTGAAGAAAGGTCTATTCAAATCTCTTACGGCAGAAAACAATGGGATTCCTGTAGAGCTACATGGGAATCACGGGGTGTAAATTTTAAACTGAGTAGGTCAGAACTAAAAGCAGCGACTCCATTCGTCTGTGATCTAAATAAGTTCTGAGCCTCTGGAATTCCATTGTAGCAGCTGTGAAGCACCTGTCCGCTCCTGAGGTCCACGGGGAATGAATTCCCCATGCACGCATCCTCTGATATACAACTGGACATATTAATAATCAGCAGGTGCTCACGCTGTATGCGGTAAATGTTTTGGCACAGGGTTTAATTGGGGTCTCATGGGTGAAATTAGACGCTGACAGATTTAAGAAGAGTCCTCAGTTACACTCTCAAATGGATGGTCTCAAACATTCCCAAATGTTTTTCCTCGACTCGGAGAGGGGAAAATAAGAAGGATGATAAAGAATACAGGCTGTGCGTTCTCAGCAGTTCTTCTTCTTGGAAGAGTGAATCTAACAAATGGAACAGGGAAAGGTAGACAACAGTCAGTGAAAACTAGTCTGGGGAAGAACAAAAAAAATTGTTAATTTTTAGTGGTCACAGTCCAGTTCTGATGATAATCTGGTTCAACAAAGTGAATCAAATTGGACATTTACTTTCTCAGTAGATGTTCCTGGTATTGTTTCAAATGATTCATCTTTGGATGGTACTAGTATTTGATCGAGGTGGGGTTTTAAGGCTGATAAATGTTTATTTTTAAAATTTTATGCACAAAATGAGCTCATTTCAAATTTGATGCCTGCTATAGGTCTCAAAATAGTTGGGACAGGGGCATGTTTACCATGTAAACATGTTACCTGGTGTAGCATCTCCTCTTCTTTTCATCTGGGCATCTGGGCATCTGGACATCTGGGCATCGAGGTTATGAGATTCTTGGGTTTTGGTGTTGGTTTGGTCCCATTCTTGCCTAATATAGGTTTCCAGCTGCTGAAGAGTTTGTGGTCGTCTTTGACGTATTTTTCGTTTAATGTTGTGCCAAATGTTCCCTATAAGTGAAAGATCTGGACTGCTGGCAGGCCAGTTCAGCACCCGGACTCTTCTACTACGAAGCCATGCTGTTGTAATAGCTGCAGTATGTGGTTTTGTATTGTCCTGCTGAAATACACATCATCTGGAGGGGAGTGTATGTTGCTCTAAAACCTTTATATACATTTCAGCATTCATAGTGCCTTCCAAAACATGCAATCTGCCCATACCGTATGCACTTATGCACCCCCATACCATCAGAAATGCTGGCTTTTGAACTGAATGCTGATAACACGCTGGAAGGTCTCCCTCCTCTTTAGCCCGGAGGAAACGGCGTCCGTGATTTTCAACAAAAATGTCAAATTTGGACTCGTCTGACAACAGAACACTTTTCCACTTTGAAACAGTATATTTTAAATGAGTCTTGGCCCACAGGATACGACAGCGCTTCTGGACCATGTTCACATATGGCTTCCTTTTTGCATGATACAGCTTTAGTTGGCATCTGCAGATGGCACAGCGGATTGTGTTTACCGACAGTGGTTTCTGGAAGTATTCCTGGGCCCATTTAGTAATGTCAATGACAGAATCATGCCGATTAGTGATGCAGTGTCATCTGAGGGCCCGGAGACCACGGGCATCCAACAAAGGTCTTTGGCCTTGTCCCTTACGCACAGAGAATTCTCCAGTTTCTCTGAATCTTTTGATGATGTTATGCACTGTAGATGATGAGATTTGCAAAGCCTTTGCAATTTGACGTTGAGGAACGTTGTTTT